>RQTK01000013.1:447801-469991 GCA_003991915.1 Elysia chlorotica
TCTATCTATCTATCTATCTATCTATCTATCTATCTATCTATCTATCTATTTATTCCAATATATATTTTTTCCTCTCTGTCTGCAATTCGCTCTCTCCCCAGTTCTAAAACTCTACACTCACCGCCTTTTTCTATTTGGGTTTCCTTACTAGGCCTGCCACGCTTCTTTTTTAATACAATATAATGATTTATTTTAATTATTTCATGCACGAAAAACCCAAACTCACGTACGAAATAATTGATCAATTTTTTCAGCCACCTTCAACATGATCATTTGCACAGAAGAGGAGAAGATAAGAAACCATAAAAGCTCTCGTCTAATTTTTCAGATTCTGATTCGTTGCAGGCTAACATTCTTCAAGTCAATATTTCTTTCGGAAGAGATAATGTTAAATCAGACTTTGTTAAATATGTTGTTGTTTTTTTCAGTCCTCTCAAATGTGGGTGACTGAAATATGTTAACTTAGTGTCCATTTTTGTTTCTACACTACTTTAAAACTCATAATAGATTTCATTAACCAACCAACAAACAAACTCATCAAAATTATAATTATTAAGTCTGTTTTGTTCCTTTTCTTTTTTTTTAGATTTTTTTTGTACGTAGCAATAGTGGGTTTGATTTAGAACGCATTTATGAAAAGAAAATAATTGGTTCGACTTGAAAAATTTGTGGAAGGGCATAAACAAAAAAAATACGTAAACAAAGAGTCAATGACAAATCTGATACATGAATATAAATTTATTGCAGAAAATTTGTCATCGAATAAAAGCATTTAAAGCCGATACTTTGCTTACGTGTTCGACCTGACAATCGAGGGGTTGGAGAGGAGAACTCAGGTATAAGAAAAAAATAATCGTATCTGTCTGTCTAGATTAAAAGAATAAGTATTGGTGGTTTGTTTTTTCTGTCTATCGTGAAGTTTTACACGTCGCAATGCAAAAACCCCGTTAGAATGTGCTTACTTCTCAAAGTATGTCCGGGACAAAACTACTGCCAAAAAATGTGAATATCAATGTTGTTTGGATTAATTGAATGATTTTTTATACCCAGACCCAAGAACGATTATTATTATTTAACTAATCGCATCATTTATGAGAGGTCTTGTTTTTATGTTATATTCTGCTTTAAAGAATCATTCGATATTTTCCGCGAGACCAAAATTAAAAATCTCTCGTGTATATTACAGGTGACGGCTTAGATATTTTGCAGTAAGAGTTGTGTAATCACAAAATGATGGATTGTATTATAAATCATAAAGAAATCGTGAATGTATAAATAAAATTGATTGACGATAGATAGATAGATAGATAGATAGATAGATAGATAGATAGATAGATAGATAGATAGATAGATGGATAGATAGATAGATAGAGAAAATTATTGATTAACTGATTGATTGATTGATTGATTGATTGATTGATTGATTGATTGATTGATTGATTGATTGATTGACAGATCAATAAAATAGCAAGATAAATGTATTTTTATTGATACAGAGGTTTGTAAATGATAAAATTAGTTGTTATGGGCCCTTCAAATTAAAAATCTACCGCTTTGAAAACTATATCAATAAAAGAGATGGACATTTAGTAATTAAAAAAATGAATACAGGGTGCATTTTTAAGACATAAACGGAACGTTTGAATTGTTAGAGATCAGGAGGAAGTTTGCTTGTTTATGAGTTTTTTGTGTGTTTGTTTTTTTTTGTTTTTTTTTTTTTTTGTTTTTTGTTGTTGTTTTTGTATGGAAGGAGACATATCAAAATGTTACAAAGATACAAAAGAAAGCAGAAAAGAGAGAGAGAGAGAGAGAGAGAGAGAGAGAGAGAGAGAGAGAGAGAGAGAGAGAGAGAGAGAGAGAGAGAGAAAGACAGATCGAAAAACAGACAGATAGGCAGACAGACAGACAGACAAAGAAAGACAGACAGACACAGACCGAGACAGAGACGTGGGAGTTACAGAGACAGAGTAATAGAAAGACAGGGAGAGAGGACGTAAGCTAACAGTGACACACACACACATGCACACATAGAGGGAGAGAGGGAGAGAGTAAGAGAGGCGGGGGGTGGGGTGGAAAGAGTATTAGCATGTTTAATAATCGCCTTTTCTAAAAATGATCGTATTCATTTTTGTCAGATTCTTTCGCTCTACTTTTTCGTAATAAGACATTAGGCTTTTTCAAAATTTCGTGTATTCATATCTCACGAATAAGAAAATAAAAAATTAAATTAATGTTTTTATCGTTACCTTTATTCATGATAGCATTCAACACCTATTTGTCTTTCTCTCTCTCTCTAACACTCAAACTGCATCATAGTTATTACTGGGTGGAAAACAAAAGATGAGAGTTTTTGGATGATAGTATATTTACTTCTTAAAAGAGAAAATATAATGATTTGAGGTATGAAAAAAAGTTATCAAGAGAAGCGAGAATACCTATGTTCTACTTTTTTTTTTGCCTTAAGACACTATTATCTTATAAGTAACAAGAAATGTGCTATGTGAAAGCTTTTTAGTGTGAACGGAGGTTTTCAACATATGAAGGGAAATAAATGAAGTCAATAAAATAATATTTAAGTAAGATTTTAAATGAGCTTATTATTGCTCTGTAAATCATAGAAACCTAGCTACAGGGTAACGTATTTAGATATTTTGCAACATAATTTTTGTTATTCATAAATTCTATCAGATTTTCAATAAATTTGCAAAGATTAATTTTCCAAAAAGCAGTACAGTACATCTTTAATATTTTTTGCATATTTAGATTTGAGAAAATATATTTTTGTTGTATTAAATGCTAACAGAGACTCGGGCTACAAATAAATTATTATAGCGCAATGTGGTGTTGCTAAAGCAGCGGGGTAAGTTTTCATGAAAACGAACTCTTTCCAAAGAAGAACAAGTGTGATGTTACTTAAAATGGGTGGGTGTAAATCCCTTTGTGCAGTATAGACTATTGTTATGTGCATTTGGTTCTATTTCAATGACACATGGGTGCAGTAATACTTTATATTTTTATTATTTTTTATATGTTTATGTTAAAAGGACAAAACTGCATTATTTTTGCCCGTAACATTCTGGAGGGATGAATAAATCAACTGCGAGTTGTGGCCACTTTTCAATAGATATTTATTTAATTAATTGTAAAAATTGTCTAACCAATCTCACCAAAATGCAGATTTAACACGCAAGCATATGATATATTGTAGGCCCCATATGTATCGTAGTCATGTGTCGGCCCACTCGTTAGTGATTTTGCTAGTATTCACTGGTGGTCTGCTGGAAGGACAATGACTGGACAAATACAGTGAAAAAGCCTTGGACAATGTGGTGTGTCACTCGGCTAGCTGTGCTGACCAGTCTGTGGCGAGTCTCAGTTAGCGTGATTATCTGAAAGAGATCGATCGCATCTCCCCGCCATGTCAGGACTTCTTCCATTCAGTGGCCGCTGGCTACACCAGAGCGACACTGGAGCCGCGGTAGGGCTACAGCAGCGCTCGACCCGCCTTGATATGTACACATAAATCAATCTCGCGGAGACAGACTCTTCTCACTCTCATGAAAACGAAGAGTGGAAAATTTGTCTAAGAACTTCCGGAGTTTTTAGTCTTCCGCGCTATAGAGCGAACTCAGTAGTCTTGCTAGACCAAGTGACTTTGATCAAGTTTGTGAAGCCCTTGAGGGGCGGTGCTTTAATTTGGTTTCGTGACTTAGGAAAATCTAAATGATAGTACTTAGCAGGGGGTAGCTTGACCATGCATTTCTGGGGAAAAACCTTCTAGCCAATCATTTCCAAGAAAGACTTGAGCGACTTTTGTTTGGGAATATTTTCGGTTCAAAATCTGAAAAATTAGGATCAATGATACTGAGAAGATATTTAATATGACGCATAATTAAGCAATTAAGAGCATTTTTAAATTTTACTTTACGGTAATGCCGTTTGTTACGATGAAGATTATATCTAAGACCAAAAGGACACGCGACATCTTGGTTAAGTTGAACTGCTTGGACTGCTCGATCAATGTCGTGCAGAGCTATGGGTAATGATGTAATTCTTGTTTACTTGAATGGTATTAGAGTTAAATGCCAGGAAAAACTGATAATCACGACCACTTTACCTTTGTCTCAAATTTATGATGAAACATAACACTAACGCTCTTTGTTCCTCCTAGGATTTCAGTTGACGAAGAGACCAAGTTCTAGCCATATGAGTTGAACTAAGGGGCAGATATTCTCGTATAATTATTCAAGAGAGAAAAAAACGGGAAATAGCGTTCTTCATTGAAGTTAATTCGAACATAACAAACTATAAATTAATGGTTTAGGGGCAATATCATATTTAAATGCAACTAAACTCGTTGACGTCTAACTGGTAGCTTAATCCTGCTGGTCTAATTCATTCATTGCTATTATTCTTTTAGTTCTTGTCAATGTGCTCTATTCTACCGGAGTATCAACACATTTCTGGTCATTGATTTCATATCCATTATTTAGCTATTTTGGTTTAATCCAGGCGCTGTTTTCTTTATGACCAATGAAGTTTAGACCATAGAGCAATTCCATTAAATTTACGGCTTCACAATGAGGTTTCCCCTTGGGATTAGTTTTTATTTTGTTTTTCTTTATTTATTTTTGGTGTTGTTGTTGTTTTTTGTGAGTGTTTGTGTGCGTGTGTGTGTAGAAAGGCGGGGGGGGGGGGCTTGGTTGTTTTTTTCTCTTCGGCTCCACTTCTAACTTCTTTGAATGTGTTTAAGATTTTTTAAACTTTCATAAGAATAATCGCCTAAAAAGTTAATCATTTAACAGAAGAATTTGATGCAACAGAGCTAAAAAAACACTATAAGTTTAGTTCCTTTATCTCTTTTGTATTTTTATTTTTGTCACTTTTTTTTCTTTTTTCCTCTGTGCTTTATCCAAAATCTGAAAAGTACTGTTCAAAGTCGACGCCTTTTGTGTATAAACAGTATGTCCTTAGCGTGGGAAAAACGTTTAAAACATGAAACTCTACAACACAACACACGCACACACACACACACACACACACAAAGAGATTATCTTGCCTGGAGCAATTTATGGTGGGTTTTATTTTAGTTTTTTTTCATTTTGATCAATGTAAATTGATTTTGAGGACCTGCCCACGCTTTTTATTTTAATTATAGATCCATTATCTGGATCACCGCAAGACAAAATACAGAGCCTTTCCTAACTATGTCGAAGCAAGCTAGGAGACATTGATCTATGCTGCTGGGTGCTAAAGCCTCATGATTGTTCTTTCTTTCTTTTTCGTCTGACCTAGATATTGTCTTTGAATCGATATTCTGTTAGATTAAAGCTTTGTTTCAATTTTAACAGCTTTATTGTCTTTTATTTAGAAAGTCCGAGGTCAATTCTCTTCAAAATCATACAGATGTTGTTCGAAACCAATCGAGTTTTTTTTTACTTGTTAAATTGCTTTTGCACAAAACATTTAAAGTTCAAACCTTTTTTTCCTGAATGGAAACCTGATGAAATACCGGCCACTAAGTATAATTATACAACTCCACACCGCAATTAGACATTTAGGCGACAAATGAGCAACCGCTAAGCCATGAGCTATAAATCAATTAAGGGTGAACAAAACCTAGAAAACCTCAGTCTCATGACTAGACCTAACCACCACCGGTGCGGAACAAATGAATGTCGCAACTCACTTTGATGTGGAATGGTCTTTAGCAACAAAGAACAAAGTAGATGAAAAGATCGTGAAAATGTGTTTTACGCTTTGCTATTTTTGATGATGTTGATGATTTTTTTGTACGTTTCCTTCCTCACCAACAAGGTATATTCTTTTGAAAATTAATAGAAAATTGTTCGCCTACGCTTTTCTATTTTGGGAAACAGGAGAGTTCTGTCGGGTCAATCTAGCTAATTGTGGGTGAAAAATATTTTCTGAAAGCCTTACCCATTGGCTGATGCCATTCAAAGAAGGATTTATCCTACTTATAGGTTTCTGCGAACATTTTTTTAAATATTGCAGCTGTTAAGTTTTATGGCTAAAATAAATGGCATGAACAGCAATAGGCAGACCGATTAGTTACACCAAATTTTTTTGTATTCTAATTTTAATTGGTAATTTATACCTGTAAACTATTCAGTTCGATATTAATACGATAACATATACAAAAATATCAGAGTGATAAATGTGTATACTCTGGGGTTTTTTTTCCATTGAATACCAACATCTTCATTTCATTCTCCACCGGCAACTCTTACTCTCCCTGTACTCAGACTGTATTTATGATGTTTTAAATACCAACCGGCACCATTGCCACCGACAAGGATCAATAGTGCAAAGGTGTTAGCGTGCTGAAAAGAAATGTTTCTTTACAGCAGCGATGTTGTGTATGTCAATATATTAAGCGGATTCAATTAGTGTAGAACTTGTCTTCACCACATCCACGGAGTCCTTAAAATATCCTTCGTAGAATAAAATCCGGCGGATTTTTTAAACTTATTCGGATAAATTCTCTTGCAATTATTATTGTCCGGTTTGCCAAAGAAAGGCGGCGGTATAAAGTTCCTCATATAAAAAGAAAGTTGCTGGGTTAATAGATACCAATCAGTGCGTGGCGATATTAAACTTAAGACAAAGTTTTGTTGATAGTGAAGCACTATTTACAAAATAAGAATTTCAGATATTGGACCAAGGAGTTTGACAAGAGCGCAGTGTGGGTATTATCAAATACATCTATACAAAGGAGGGTTTGCAGGTATAGATGTATTGGCTAAAGCGTTGTGAACAACTACAAACATCGATCGTTGAGTTGTAAATATTGTAGGTAAGAAGGGCACAGCATCTTGCTCGTGATTTGTGAAGTAGACCTGGATGCCAACCTCTGGTTGATCTTTTGGAGTATAATATCAATGAAAGTTAGTGGTTTATTTTGGTTATTTTGGAAATTTTTTGTTTTTGAATTTTCATTTTTATTTCGCTTCTTAAACTGCGCCTGCACGCCTCCCTTTCTTAGACCATGCATAGAATGTAGAAGGATGATTGCGTTTCGGAACAAAAATAATCACACATTAGGAGTATCCGATTGCGCATAGGTTGAATCATCCGTTGTTTAAACAATCTGTTCAAATCATAGTTTGAGCTGTTGGTTAATTTTCACCTATAAAGATATTTCTCTAAAAGTTATATTTATAAAAAATAATCTTCTCTAAGATGTCTTTAAATAAAGTATATATTATAGCACGAAACAATAAACAATACTTTGCTAATTTGTCTTTGAAAACAATAATTCTGCATCGCTAGCACTTCTAAGTGAGCTAGCATCGGTTGAATAATACCGTGATAAAACCTTTCACACAAAACTGTGTCTCAACCAAATTTACTGCCGAACAAGCTACAGAGACTCGATAAGAGGCTGAGTAACAAAAATCTTTTCACCCTCGTGCATTTTTTATGACATCCACTCTGCAAATCACCAAATGAATTTCTCTTCCTGTGAAAATGAAGTTGTCTTTTGTTAAGAACTCGGTGGCTTGACTTTTACCTTTTCAGGTTAACTCATACAAAGCTGTATGTCGTCATTTCATTCAGACTAAAATAATACTAAAAGCAATCGTAAGAGGAAGGCACATAAAGTGTTCCGTTCTCTCTAATTCTATCTCTGTTTTGTGGTTTATTTCATTATTGCGCGATAGCTTTCTTTACATCTACGCCTTTTTTGACTTTTTGATTGAGATGATTTTTTTTCTCCCATGGCAATTTTTTGACAAATCAATCTTAAAGCTGCATTAATATCAAAGAACTGATTGGCATAAATACACATTGCATGTTTTGCTTACCCAGTAGAGAAAAACCGAAGTATGTCGCAATAACAAGATCCATTTGGAATATTTATAATTTCCATGGTTAGTGGAATCGTATGTTTATGTGAGAGAATTCCATGAATGTTTGTTTACAAAATTAATAACGAAAAATGTTTTGCTGTGGTGCTCTTTTATAAGAGCGTACGTATGTTCGGCTTAATTCGTGAAATAGGACGGGAAAGAAAACTAATTTATCCGAGCATGGAATTAATTTCTCCTGAAGCTTTAATGGGCATGCCCTGTCAGTGCCGCTGTGAGTGCCATTGTGGGTTAAACTCTCGCCTTTATAGTGAGGCCTGGTCGATTCCAGTCCATTGTGTTGATCCCTTGTGTAACGTGGGAACATTGTGGCTGTAAAGGTAGAGCTCTTAAACCGGGTAGAATTTAGAATGATTCAAAAATAGCTCAGAAATAAAATTCGGAAAAGCAAAGTTACAAATAAAAGCTAGGGAACCATTGTCGACATAATGGCAGTAAATCAACTTAGTACTGTACAAAAGAAGGGACAGTATTAAGTAACAACAACAAAACAGCTATGAGTTGTCAAAGATGTGAACGATTATGCAAATAAGTTAAATGATTTTAAGCTAGATTTGTTAACCATTATTTTACTAAAGAAACAAAACACCGTATGGAAGAGATGAGGAAAGGGTCTGAGAATCATGGGGAGTGTGTTGTGAGTGAGCATGATGTTGCTTCAGTTTTTAGGAGTGTAAAAGAAAGAAAATGAGGCGGGCCTGGTGGTTTAAAAGTTTGGGTTCTTCCCATTGTTCTGTGCAGCTCAGCTCAATTTACAGATTGTTTAAACTAGTCTATACGTGAACACATCTTGCCACCTATTTTGGAAAACATCTGGAATAATTCGTGTGCCTAAAAATCTACCATAAAAGAATTAAATGATATTGGGCCGGTTGCCTTAACCTCTCTGTGGTCACGAAATGTTAAAATAGAATTGTCAAGGAGCTTGAGGAGTGATTTTCTTCTTCAAAGAGCTTTGGGAGTGATTTTCATCCTTTCGGGATCCCATGCAGGTTGCTTATAGAGAGAAAAGAAGTGTTGAAGATGCAATACTGAAGTCAATAAACAACTCTTTTGTCTTAGTGACATTTTATTGAAGATAATTGTCATCACACCATTAATTAAAGAAATAAATATGTTTTAAATAATAGCTTTCATCATTTGATATAAGACCGACGAAAGTGCTATCGTTTGCAAATGTAATTAAAGGCACATTTTCCAAACATTCTTGTAAAATCGTTTGTATATTTTATAGGGATAAGTACAGGAGACAAAACACATCCTTGTGGGGCATCTGCATTTAGAATTATTGTTGAGGAAAAGTTATTATTTATCTTAACAAACTGGGGTATTGTAGAGAAAAAGTTAAAAATCCATTTTCGGAGATCAACACTGACATTCACTTTTGAACTATTGCCAATCATGAGATGATTATGCACTCTGTCTAAGAACAACAATCTTCCGTGCTTCGTGACCTCTTATAGGCAAACTGAATGGGTTTAGAAGATCATTGACCTCAGCTACAAGTTTGTGGAAAACTAGTTTTTCCTTACACTTCATCACAAACGATGTCAGAGCTACAGGTCGCAAATCGTTATTTCGCGTATTTTTTTTTTTTTTAGGAACAGGGATGATTTTCTTTTTGATTTCCAAATTGTTGGGATCTCAGAAAAAAATTATCTATTCAAAATGGACGGTAAAACAGGAACCGGTTAATTTGTAGATTTATAGTCTAAAAACGAACCAATACATGTAGAGATTGTTTGTAAAAAACTAAAAAACTAAAAAATTTAATCTCAGTGTGGCACAATAGACGCATCATTAGGTTCAACTTAGAAAATCATTTGAGTCTAACAAATATCGACGCAGATATATTTCCAGATGGAAGAGGACACGTCATAAAATCTAATAATACAAATCATGCCGAATCCTATATGCTTTCCGGTATGATTTCGACAGAGATCAATAAATATGGCAACTCCATTTGCAAGGCAAAATCAACCTGGTACAGGGGGAGGGAGGGGAGGTGATGGCGCGCTAAACACAATTAATCAAATCATGTTTGCTGGGTCCCTCAGCTTCGTGGCACCAAATGCTATGTACCCTTGTCATTGCGGAACATAATTTCTAGCCGTCTCAAGCTACTGAGAATACCAAAAAAGGTGCTGAGCTCTCAAACGCGTTTCAGAGTATTTTTTGTTATAATGATACAGAAAATAGAAATAGCTAATAACAATTTATGTAAGAAATAAAAGAAAAACTTATTTGTGTAAATATTGACAGACAATTTAAGTTTCAATCTATTAATATGTATCGCAATAACGATGTAAAAATGTAAATGCGAGAGCAAAAGCGTTCAAATCAATGTTTTTACTATTAAATTTTTTTTTCATTACTTTTTAGCTCAGTATGTTTGTAGAATAATCATACATTTCATACAAGATTCAAACCTGAAACGGCACTGCGCGGGATGATGACTATAAGTGTGCTGTGTTTGACAGTGACACCGCTCCTATCTATCTCTCTATCTCTTTCTCTCTCTCTCTCTCTCTCTCTCTCTCTCCTCTCTCTCTCTCTCTCTCTCTCTCTCTCTCTCTCTCTCTCTCTCTCTCTGTCTCTCTCTCTCTATCTCTCTGCATCTCTTTTTTTTTAATTTCCATTCTTTTCTCGCTTTTTACTCACACACTCACACATAAACTTTACCATTACAATGGATACTGGTGGCAATGTTTTATATGCTGCGTGTGACCAATAGACACAACCGAAAACATTATAAACAAACTCAGCAGGCAAAGCAGTTCATTAACCTTGTCTATTCCGATATTTGAAATATCACCATGTCGTTGACGTCAAGCAGTTAGACCGCCTGCCGGGTTAAGGATCGATCGGAACTCAGTCGGAGGCATTACTGATGTTATCAAAATTCTATACTGTGGTACAGCAGTTGATGAAAAGACTGATGAAAAAAAACGCTTTTCAGTCGATTTTCTTCTAGGTGCCTTTGTGCAACTGTTTCACCGTAACAAAATTGTATTAATGGGCAGGTTCATGTTTGGAAAATAATTCGTTGTGGTATAGAGAAATGTGGAGTCTTGTAACAGGTAATGAGGTAAACAAGGAATCAAATTTCTATGCGGTGTTTTTTTTTTCAAATAGTTCACCTAAAAATACTGGCATTAAAGTGTACACTTCTTACTTGGCACAAGGAAAGGGAGCAGATGAATCAATAAACACACAAAAATTAGCTAACTATCTGCCAATGTCTTTCACTTTCTTCTTGCACTTATGTTTCATTTTAAAAAGTATATATTAAAGAAAATTATCATGAAGTAGGGTGTAAAAGTGCAGTCCTATTAAAAAACGGCCAAATAAAAAAGAGACAGGAAATGAGATAGAAGTAGGAGGGTGAGCGACAGGGTGTGTTTGTTTGCCATTTATCCTCTGTCAATATGTTATATATAAACATTTTAGTTATATAAAGGTCGAAGAGAAGATGCTAGTTACCAGTTGCCAGTTGTTTTTTTTTCAATACAAGAGAGGACAATGATAACTAATATTAAACGTAATATAATATTATTATTATTATTATTATTATTTTTATTATTATTATTATTATTATTATTATTATATTATTATTATTATTATTATTATTATTGTTATTATTATTATTATTATTATTATTATTATTATTATTAACAAAAACAAGAACGATACAAATATTCATACTAAATATTCTTATCATGTCTATAAAGTCATTGCTACCCCTGCAAACAGCACCATTGTGTTCCTGAAAGATATAATCAATCAATTTCCTAAATATGACATTCATGGTCAGGTCTGTCTCATCTTTATTCTCTGTTAACATAACGGTGTCTGTTTTTATAACAAGTCAACACATTCTCCATGCTCATACACGCGTGATCTCCTGAGCAACTTGAGGTCCAATGTCCCTAGGACTATAGGATTCACTACATCGGTTTTCTGGCCTGGCATCACGCTTAGGGTGTCAATTGTGGTCTCTAGGGGTGTGGTACAACTGTTGTAGTTTGTGGATTGTTCCCTCTCTCTCTCTCTCTCTCTCTCTCTCTCTCTCTCTCTCTCTCTCTCTCTCTCTCTCTCTCTCTCTCTCTCTCTCTCTCTCTCTCTCTCTACATATCTTTCTCTTTCTCTCTATCATTATGTTTCTACCTTTGTCTTTGTCCCTTTGCTCTCTCTCTATCTCTTCCTCCATAGCCTCTCTCTTTTCGCCTCAATTCTGCATCTGTCTATTTCTGTCTCTTTTTCTCTTTCTCTCTACTTTTGTCTATGTCTGTCTCTATCTTTGTACGTTCTTGCCTCTCTCTCTATTCTCTTTGTCGCTCTGCTCTCTCTCTCTCTCTCTCTCTCTCTCTCTCTCTCTCTCTCTCTCTCTCTCTCTCTCTCTCTCTCTCTCTCCCTCTCTTTCTCTTTGTCTTTCTTTCTACCTTTGCCTCTTTCTGCCTCTTTCCCCCTCCCTCCCTCTCTCCCTCTCTCCCTCTATCTTTGCTTCTGGCTCTGCCTCTGTCTCTTTATATCCCTGTATCTCTCCCCAGCAACTGGTTGGGTCAGTGTGAGTATAATGTCACCGGCTTAGACAGGAGTCATGGTATCCCCGCCCTGCCTCATAAAATTGTCAGACGTAAGCCTTGGGGCTCATCAACAAAAAAAGCCTGTATAGTGCTGATGTTGAACGTTACACCAACTTAACTCATCTCTCTCTCTTTCTCTCTCTCTCTCTCTCTCTCTCTCTCTCTCTCTCTCTCTCTCTCTCTCTCTCTCTCTCTCTCTTTCTCTACATTATATATGTTCCATTCTTCTTAATACATACATATTTTTAGTAAAAGAAAACAACTGTCAACCCCCAACTTAATAGTTCCTTGGTTCTAGTTCAGCGCAGATGAAATTAGAGATACATTTTTACTGTATAAAACATTTCCTTTGAAGAGAATGATTCAAGTTGAAGTTGCATAAAAGGAGGCAAGATTTCGTTTTGCCGGGAAAGGAGAAATATATGTTCGTAAAAAATTTTAAATAATTTTTTTAAAGACAAGGCGGATTTTATGATCTAACTGAATATAGTTTTATCGGCTTGAGGTATTTCAAGCAAGCATTTCACGTGAAGCAAGATAATAATAGATGGGCGGGGTGGGGGATATTACAATGTTTAACATCCATAGAATAGTTACGAAAATTATACGTCAGCAGTATTGCGGTTTTCCTAGAATGAGACACAAGGGAAACACGAGTTTTGTTTACGTTTTGTTTTTACGAGGCAAATATTATAGGACCAAAAAAAACACCAGATCAACCGAAGTATGTATTAGGTAAAAAAAAAAAATCTAAAGACCAGATTCACGACTAAATTGATACCATCGGTGGAAAGAGCACATTCATTACCGACAGATGCAGGCTGCCCCTCCTGTCCTTCAGCCTACCAAGACCAGTTCGGCTTGTCAGGCAGGCTGTCTGGGGGGGGGGGGGCGCCCTGAGGGGGCTCAGTGACAGGCATGAAGAAAGAGAAGGAGAGGGGTAGTTTTTCAACGACTGGAAGGGAAAGACTAACGACAGATTACTTTAATGAAAAAAGTAAGAGTTTTTATAAAATTATTATACTTAAAAAAGCGTTTGGCTTAAAAAAAAGATTTGATAAATTAAATTTTTTTTTAAGGTGATTTACAGTTGTGATGGTTTTGGGTTTGTATCCAATAGTTATGGTGGTCGGTTTTTGTATTTGTCTTTTATAAGCCAGTTTGCTTTTCTATCTTAACGGTTTGGTCTTCGTTTAAATCTTTTTTTTTTCTTTTAAAGGTTCTCCACACTTGCGCTAAAAGCAACAAGTCATGATGCTTCCATGTGCATCATGTTCCTTTTGTGAGGATCAGTCATGATATTTAGTGCTTGATTCAGCCAATTCGGGCAGGGGATCCGTCAATACCAGATAAATCTTTAATATCAGTGCTGGCTGCTGACTAGAGACCAGCTCACCGACAGATTAGATGTCACATCTGAGCAGCGCGAGACTCTCGCGTGGCACTCGTCGGACCTTTGCCTCTGTGTTAACCTTTAAGTGTTTGGGGGGGGGGGGGGGGGGGGGGGGGCGGTGTGGGGGGGGGGGGGGGGGGGGGGGTTCTAGTATTTTGATGAATTGCCTTGTCTATGAATTAAATACGTCACAATCCAAGACCAAAGAGAGACAAGTTGGTCTTCCTTGTTGCTTGATTTTGGAAATACAACCTACGTGGTACGTCGTTCTCTAACACAAATGTACGATAGCTAGGAAGTAAAAAGTTAGCATAATAAGGTTGATTCATGAATTTCAAGCTAGTAGGATACTACTATTCATTTTTTTTTCCATGATGGGCGCTCTAAAAACAAACTAGGCTACTATGTTTACTTAAGCATAGGCCGTTCATTCTTTGCTGTTGTTGTTGTTGTTGTTGTTGTTGTTGTTGTTGTTGTTGTTGTTGTTGTTGTTGTTGTTGATGTTGTTGTTGTTGACCCCTTTACATACACGTTGGTGAGTCTCTAGAATTAAATTGAATAAAGTACATTATATCATGAGATAAATTGAACATACTCTTAAGTTTGAAGGGTTAAATTGCGTCAGCTAGATGCGCTTCGCCGATTTATCGATGTATCCGCAAAACCATAATAAATTCTTTATGTATATTATGATGTTCGTCGTTAAAGATCCCGAGCATTACTTTATGCGATGGGAATTATGAATTGACGATTGATTTAAATATCTCTGTTTATCATTTATTTTTGCAAACTTTTGTACCTCTTGGCTCTGTAGGGAGCATCCGCATTGCGAATTTTTTCGCTGAAAAAATGACTTAATATGCAAAATAAATCCTGTGGAGTGTAAAGGGTGAAATAGCTTAGTCTTGGATTTTCTTTCAAAAGAAGAACTTTAACCACAATCGCATGTTAGATCCGTTTCTTATAGTGAGATTCTGTTCCATTTTCCTTCCATGCACATTAGTTTTGATAACCTAGAAATGCACTAACTTTAAATCATGTATCCACTGATCTCCACCTTTCATTGTTGATACTTTTTTAGCCCATCGCACTATCTTTTCCCTTGTCTTCCTCGCATATCACTATTTGCCCATGAAATGGTAATTCATTTTATAGAAGGACAAGTCATCTCTGCTCAAGAAAAGCACGGCCCCCTACTAAATCATCCTGCTGATGTTCCTCCGTAGTTAGCCCCACCTGTTTCGACAAACCAATTTCTCTTTCTCTAGTACTATCGACCTGCCTAGCGAGCAGTGTCAACTGAGGTGTGAGATGTGCCGCTCTTTTTAGGAAGATATAGATCAACCATCTTCGATTTATTGATTTCGGATGCCAGACTAGACCTGCGGGTGGCACCCAGCGTCTATAGTATAAACAATATGATATTTACGGAAGAGGCTGAGCAATTATTTTCTGTTTGTATAGGTGAGCGGCATTGTCTTTATTTGTTATTGACATTATGTCTCAAGATAGTGGATTCAGTTGGTGTAGATCCATCCCAATAGCCTATGGCAAATTGGGTGTCTATACATGTATATGCCTTGGATAACTAGTTTGAAGACCGCGTCTTTGAATGTGTTTGAGAGAAACTTTCTGCTAAAGGGCTGTAAGAGCTTCACTTATGCTATAACAATAAGCTTGTAATAATATTTCAAATACTTTAAAATACCTATATAGTATCATAACTTTAATATGTTAAAATGTCATGTATCGGTTATATGTGTAGTGAAATAATTTTGAATTATCAAAAACTATTCGCATGTAATTATTGATTGTCTTTATATATCCAATAGACTCGATTGCATAACGCAAAAGGTAGGTTTTGCATGTCCTCGTGGAAATCCCATTGTACAGCTGCCGACCCCACAAGCCGTTCAAGTGTAAAAGTGTTATTCAAACCAGTCCCAGAAAATGCGTAAAGATGCAGTTTTTATAATTTTAAGGCGCAAGGTTGGCGACTCCGCTATTGCGGGGTGCTAGTGTTAGTCTAATCATAATGCATGGCGCAAATTTTAGCATCACCAGTCTATCGACCTGCATGGAGATATAGCATCCATTCAATTATGATTGAGTCATGGTTATTGATTAACCTGCTGCTGACATTAATAGTCGAGCCGGTGTTAGCATAATTCGAATATGCTAATCCTTTGATGTTGGCGCTGGAGTGTTAGCAGTCGCCTGTATACCCTACGTGTATGGTATGGTAGCTTATCGCACAGTTCCTATTCAGTCAGGTGAACATTTTTTAATTAAACAAATCTCAAAATTTATTGCACTTTTTTGAAGAGCTGTAATGAATTATAAATTTAATGTTCCAGCGATGTCACTCAGATGATGATCTCAGCTCGATTATTAGTTTTGTCACCAACGTAACTCTGGTTCTGAATTGTTTTCAAATGTCTCCAGAGAAAGCAACGGAGTGGTCGCCTGGATAAATTGTATGAAGATGAAAAGTAAGTTATTTAAAAAAGAAGAAGACAATGCTATTTTCAATTGTCATTGTACTTGGAGCAAGACCACAATTTAACACCTGATATATAGGCTTTGGTTTGAAATGAAAATGTTAGCAAGGCTTCAAAACAAGAAGATGTGAGCTGTAGACTATTGTATTATTTTATAATGAAAAAAAGGTATAAAGAGGAAACTTGTAGTAAAATGTGCCAATTTGATTAGTCCTCCGTAATCACCCTGCATCTTCTGAGTTTCTTCAACCCCACAATGTTTATTGGTAGTGTGCTTGGCGCTGTTTCGTTTTGTATTACTCGTATGTTGTTACAACAGCTGAGAGGAAACGGTGATAAATATTTTTTTTAAAGTTTGAGTTCACTTTTATTTTTCAATGAGTCTATAAGATTTTTTGTTGCACTTTAAAAATCAAAGAAAATTTAGCCCATTGGTCTCAGTGGAGTCTAGCCACCATAACCAATAAAGGAAAAGAGAAAGAAGGGGTGTGAGGAATAATTATACACTGCCACGAGTGTTGGCCATGGCAGCTCGCTGAAACGGATGGCGAAGATTAACTCTTCATGGAGAAGTAGTATTATTATTATTATTAACTCTAATATAAATCAAAGAAATTGACTGAAATTGGTCGGTTATTTTTTTTAAACAATACATTGCATGGTCGGTATGCTTTTAAACGAAATCTAAGACACCTGCATTATACGAAGCATTGTATAAGATTGTGTAACGCTTTGTCAGGAAGACTTAGAAATTGGTATATAAAGAAAAATCACACAGGGAGAGATGAAGCTAGATTTCTGTGATACCTAGGCCTCCGTGAAGAGACAAAACATCACAAGAAAGCACTGATATCAATATCCTTTAAGAATGACTATCACATCAAAATTTCTCCTTTAATTATATACAGTTTTACATGTGCGATTTAAAAAATTCGAAATTCATAATGTCTTGTATTTTAAACCAACGGGCCAACGGGTGAAATTAAACAAATAGAAACGGGTACATAATACTTGTATACGGTACAGTTACTGATATTGCTATTGTGTTCGTAGCTGCTCATTAGTTAAAGGGAAATGATTAAACAACGACTTCATGTCTAAGAATAAATAATTATTATGATAGTCTCCCCCTAAAGGCCGTTATCCTCCATGTAAATAACTATGTCTGTGTGGAAAATAGGTTGCCCACTCCCTTTCTCCTCATCCCCATGATTACTGACGCTTCAGAGAACATAGAAAATTTTAATTTCACTTGTTCAATGCATAGCTGAAAACCAAAATATTTTTGTCATTTTTGGTCATCCTGTGAAAATAATCGTTGAACAAACTTGAAAGGGCCTCCCACAAAGAGCCTCAGACACTCAGGTAGGTAAAGGTAAATGGAGGTCATTTCCTCCCTGGCTTTACACAGAGGTGTCTGTGCCAAAAAAGGAGTGCTGTGTTTCTTGTCTTACAGAAAGTCTGTGCACCCTCCCACTCTCTTCGCCTACACACTAGACAAGAACACATCTGTTTTGTGTTCCTTGCTCAGACCTCAGATTAGGCAGAAGCTCAACGACTTCTGATCCGCTGCCGAGTGCGGAAGCAAGTTCAAGCAACCATTGGATCGCTCCTCATCAACAGGTAACGGGCTTTACCGACTTTATACTGTGAGTGTGAACTTAAGAATTTGGAGTTTTCGTTTATTATTATTATTATTATTATTATTATTATTATTATTATTATTATTATTATTATTATAAATTTATTAATATTGTTGTTGTTGTTGTTGTTGTTGCTGTTCTTTCTGTTTTTCAACTGGATCTATTGGTCAGGAAAAACTGGAAATACTGACAAGTATTCTAATTGAGGGCCATGTTTTTAAAGAACGGACCTAAATTCTAAAGGATGACATTTACTAATGATTATTTAGATGCCTCAAAGACGGTACCTTATTACTAGATCTGGTTAAGATCTAGATCTACATACATGTGCAATCAAGTAGTCTAGACACCTAGGCTACGTAGGCCTACAAGATACATATCTAATGATTCTAGATTTAGATTAAAATCTAGAACAGAGTTCCCAGCTGAATTGCTTTCCAGAACTGGAGGCTGTGTCTAAATGCACTCCATAACAGAGTTGTAAGTACAGCGTTGCAGTAAGCTTACGACTTGTCTTAATAATAAGTTCAAGCTTATTGCAAGTCGTAAGCTACTGTGACGTTGTACTTCTAAAGACTCATAGGTAGTTTTTTAGTCTAAATGTTGCTCAGTACTAGATCTATATTTAGAATATATATTAAGTCCGTCAAATATAAACGCTATGTAGGCTTATTGCAATTACTTTATTTTATACAGTGAATAAAAATTATCTTTAGACCTACTCACTTAGGAAAATACTTTTAACTAGCATATATAGGGCTTTGATTTATTTGAGGGTCCGACCTCAGGATTTGATTTGAAATACAACAAGAAGGCCTATTTTGCTTACAGTAGGCTACATAGCAAATTTTGGACAAACACACTAGATGTATACTTAGGCCCCCCTATAGTTACATATACATAGCAAAATTTGGACAGAAACACTGTATAGTGCGCACATAACCTTCTATAATTTGTATAGGTTTCCATTATCTGATAAACCATGTATTCTCATTATACATAAAAAATTCTATGAAAGTAAATTTATAGATTTAGCCTTTGTGAAAATATTTTGTATCAGTTTCAAATTAAAATCCCTAAATGGTAGCTTTGGAAATTAACTTTACATTGATATTTTTAGAATCCATGATTAAAGGTCCAGATGGAAACTTTGTTTGTAGGCCTACCAATAAATTGTAAGAGTGCTGCTAGCCGATAGTGGTGAAGTTATAAATAAATGTCTTACGTCAGTCTTGGGGCCTGTCGCCGTAAAGCGCCCTCCAAGGGAACCTAGGAGATGTTGAAACCCAAAGAGAGGGAGAGCAGGAATAGTAGAGTTTTGTTGAGACTTTGATACCATGAGCAGTGAACACCAAAAAAAAGTACATTCTTTGATATCAGTTTAAATGTCCCTCAGATTGACATTTATAAATTTATAAAATATGAAGCTGGGGGCACTGGCAGCTGAGACTTGAGCCTCAAACTCTTGTCGTTTGTCCACAGTGGTGCTGAGTGAGCTATCTAATGCCCTATATTTAGATATCAGCTAGTTACGGTCACCAACCATCAAACTTTGATTGGCACCAAAAAACAAATTGTGAAGTTACTCTCTGTTTTATATTGCCTGCTAATCCTGAATATCCAGACAGGAGTGCATTTGTGGAGCCTTTCCTCCTATCTCCAATTTTTCTCTTCATCTTCTATTATTCATCTTTTTATCTTATCTTTATCAATACTTTAGTCTAATATTCAAACAGATAGGTAGTCAAAAGCAACATTTTCACATTTCAACAGATTTGTATACTTTCTGATAAAGAGAATTTAGACTTTGAAAGTAATAAAATTTAAAAAATTGCAGTTGTTTTGCGTTCAATTCCAATAACTCTCTATTTTGCATATTTAAACTTTTCGGCCCCTGTTTTTAATTTAGAAATATTTAAACTTTTCGGCTCCTGTTTTTAATTTAGATATATGTCAAGGAAAATTGCAATACATGTTCTTATGGTCTGCACAGGGTCCTTAGCTGAAATAGTTAAATGTTGTAAGTTTGATTTTCTGTACAAATTTGTATTTGTTTCCTAATTTTAAAAAAAAATTTTTTTTTTTTTTTTTCACATGCTTGTCTTTCTGATTCTTAAACTCCTTCCCGCTTCTTATTTTGAAGTTAATCCGAAATGTAAACTATTCAGGTCAAGTCCTTTTTATGATTTGTGAGTAAAATTGAAATAGTTTTATTTTAGGATTTGGGCAATGGGTTGACACAGAAAGACTGTTTTCAAGAACGTTAAGTATGAGGATCTCTATACATGTACTTTAGAAGGAAATTAAAAAAAAAGATAGGCTTGTAATTCCAGGACTTTGGTAAAGAATTCATATCTTAAATTTAGACAAAGTTGGCAATGATTTGGCTTGGTCCTGTAAAGATTTAAATTTAAATGACAAGGATTTGATATCTTGCGCCTATTTAAATTATGTGGTTTTATTGGTTTGCTTTTTTTTTCTGGTAATGTTGTCATACTGTGAATCTTTTTTTTTGTTGTTGTTTTTTTGTAAGTTTAGTACTACAATAGTAGTAAGTTAAAAGCTCATTGTGTAACCATTGAAATGATGGCATGGGCAGTTACAAGCCTTGGCTTCTTTAAATGGTTATAAATAATGTTACTGTAATACCTTGCCAAAACTGAAACTCAAAGGAACTATAAATAAGTTTTTGTATTTGACAAAATATAGCTATATGTGTAGTTGTAGTTAAAATTATAATTTATTGTTCACAGGCCTACCAGACACTCTTGCTTTACAACTAACGATATGTTGTACATGATTCATTTGTCTGCCAAACAAAATCATATTTAGGATTTAATATAACTATAAGCTCCGTCGTCGAGTTCATTAATTCAAGAGGTTTCCCCAACATGAACGGTGCCTTTCTGTTATTTTTTCTACAACTATTAGGACTCCAATAAGAACAGATTCAGGCTTGTAACTTTGAAAGAATGTTAATTTAAGTTGTATGTGGTTTAAAAAGTAATTAATTAGAGAAAAAAGAGCTATCTGGATTTCAATCTTTGCATTTAGATTAGTCGGATTATGTACTGTATAGACACTGTGGTCATGTGCATTGTAGGCCTATTACATAAATCCTGCTCATGTAATAATAATAATAATAATAATAATAATAATAATAAATTACATTTATTTAGCGCTTTCCATTTTCAGAACATTTTTAAAAATCTCAAAGCGCTTTACAGTGGATACACTAAATACGCACACATATTAATCAACATGCAATTAAAAATTAAATATTAAAAGTTAAATCTTAACCAAACAATAATTTATGCTTAAGAAGAAATGTACAATTGCTACAGGGAAATAACCTCATGACGTTAACTTTTCTTCAGTTTCCACTCTTTTTATTGCAATCCTGATGTGTTCTAAGCAGGCTCACAGATGAAAACAAATGTGCAAAACAGGTTTTGCGTGTTGCTATAATTTCTTGGCATCTAATACAACAAATTCTTCTGTCTGTGGCAAGTTAAACGCCTGTTCCTCCGCTCATCTCTCTCTCTCTCTCTCTCTCTCTCTCTCTCTCTCTCTCTCTCTCTCTCTCTCTCCACACACATCACCCCCCCCCCTCTTCATCCTCTCACTCAATTTATTTCCCCTCCTTATAATATTCTTCTGCCAGTGCCAGTTTGCTTGTCGTGTACTCCGCTGCTTTTGGTGTAAGTTCTCATCTTACATAATCGTTTGAGTATCACACCTGTGCACTTAACCGTATCTGTTATGTTTGTGTGCACTGTGACTGCAACTCGTAAGCCCAATGTTCCCAGACTTTATTGATATAAGTAGGCCCTATGCTCCATAGTACATGTATAACGTTTGTTGCCTGCCCTTGGTCAGCCCAAACTCGAGCTGATCGGAGCACAACAGTGACCAACGAAGCTTGGTCGTCACAGACTCTGAGCAAGACCTGCTTGACGAGTCGGCTGAAGCCACTCCTGGTCGAAAAGCCTGTTAAAATGCAGCCATGCTCTTTGATTTTTTTGTAGTTCCTCGGCCTCATGTAGGGCCTACTTCGCATAAACCATGAATCCCTCTCTCTCTCTCTCTCTCTCTCTCTCTCTCTCTCTCTCTCTCTCTCTCTCTCTCTCTCTCTCTCTCTCTCTCTCTCTCTCTCTCTCTCTCTCTCTCTCTCT
>RQTK01000013.1:470016-519894 GCA_003991915.1 Elysia chlorotica
CTCTCTCTCTCTCTCTCTCTCTCTCTCTCTCTCTTCTCTCTCTCTCTCTCTTTCTCTCTCTCTCGTTTAAATCATGTAAAGTACATGACCATTCTTGCGTAAAAAATCCAAACATATTGATGACAAACTCAAGTATTCAAGATATGCCAGGACCATGTTTTATTTTTTCTAGCACAGTTCGTCGCTAAGCATTATTACATGAAAAAAATATTGTAATGATGTAAATTGTGTATCATTTTCTGTTTTCATGTTTTCTCTGCGCCATTGTATATTGAGGCTGACAGACTGTTACATAGTGTTCAGTTTGACATGTCAAAATTCAATGTAATAAATTTATATGGATCTGCATTCATAATCAATATTACTGTTTATAATATGTTCCTTTCTTCTGTGATTACTAGTTTCACATTTTCGCAAAACGAACTATCCATGAAATTTTATTTTTATTTTTATTTCTAGTACCGGTAACCTATACAAAGTTGACCTTTTATTGTCATTTTGAACGTTTTGTATAGCTGCTTTTGAAGTCAGTAAAAAAGGTAAATGTCAACTTTGTTAGAAACACACGTTGTCAACACACAAGGCAATCAAATAAATAAAATTGAAGTTTTTTGTGTGTTGACATGACAACGTGTGTTTCTAACAAAGTTGACATTTACCTTTTTTACTGACTATTCTAACTATTCACTCGTAATCCCTGTTTACATGGTAAACAAATTAATTTAACTGTCACAAATTTATAACGCTTCTCTTTGTGGTTCAGGTGTCCGTTGTCTCACGTCTCTAACACATTTCCTAACTGCGCTTGTGTACCATCAGTGCACTCACCTACGCGTCATCTCAACTACATGTTATTTTTAGAATCTAAAACGCTGAAAAACTTGGCTTTCTTTCCCCGCAGATCTACTCCACAAGCAACCTCTTTTCGAAATTGCCATTTTCTAACCCCAGTTTGCTACCTGTGTAGCAAGGATGTGTTGCAGATGAAAGTATTCCTGGGGATGCGTCAATCTAGGCACGACGAGCATTTGCTTTACTCTCTCTGACTATTTGCTTTACCAAGCCTGGAGATTTTAGAAGCTGGCAGTACTGTAGTACTATTTTGCCCAAGTCCAAGGTAATGTAGCGATGCTACAAACCAAGGGACAGATACTTAACTCGTTATGTTAGGGGACAGTCATTTTAATGATAGGAAAGATGAACCGGTTAGTCGAGGGAAAACTTCCAATTTAGTTGTTGCATTCGTGAAAAGAGACTTTGTAAACGGTAATCATTATTTTAACTCAAATAGGCTACCTAATAATGTACATATACAGTTTTTGTTAATGCGTTTTCTTTCTTTTTCATTAGAATTATGAAATTTGTACCTTTTAAGCTAATTATAGAATTGGAAAAATAGAATTTGGTTTTTAAAGCAATTGTATAAAGTCTGAAATCTCACGGTCACCCAATCATCCAGCTTTTATACCAGTTGAATCTCGGTGTCTGTCATAGACAATTATAAATCTATGGTGTCTGTTTAACCGTTTGACCCTCTCTTTCTCTCTCTCTCTCTCTAAAGAAACATACCTGAAACCATGGGGAAAAAAACAAAAACAAAACAAAAGACCAACCTAACAAACAAAGCGAATTGAAAATTCAAATTCTTAGTTTGGCATTAAGCGATTGATAGTTTAACGGAAAAAAAAAAACCAACAAAAAGCACCTGGGCATGACAACGCTTTTTGTGTTGTTTTTTTTAAACTCCAGTCCATCAAAAACTATTATGATTTGAGAGCTTCTTACTAAAGAGCCATTATCACGACAGAACTCAGAGCCTTCACCCTGACAGCAATCTCGGATGCCAATATTTTAACCTTGCGTTCATGTCAAGCAAGGGTGAGGTCTATTCGATTGTGTTTTGATTTAAATAGGCCGCATATTGTTATCAAAATGTGTCATCATGTGTCTATACTGAGTTTTTCAGAATCGTAAGTAGGCTACTATTACTTACTTACTGCCCTTTTTGCCGTCGGCAATTAGGCAATAGGCTACTATAATTATATTTAATTTCATTTTAAATACCGGTAGATAATAACTAGATCTACCAGCCTCTACAAAATTAATGATCTACATCCCAGGCCTACACAAAATCAAGGAAAACTACGTATCTCCCTTTACCCATTTCCAAAAAGGATGGGCAGATCACACTTATTTGCCATCAATTATACCAGATAATTATAGTTAAATACTTATGTCGACCAGGCATTACTCTGGAGGAATGGATGGGCAGGCCTATAAGTATAACCTATAATTTTAGTGAAATGCTTAGTTAAAAAACAACAAAAACCAATCAACAATCTAAAGCAGTGGAACACAGACAAAAAAACTATAGCTAAAACGGTTCAATGTACATGATAAAGGTAATAGAACCTCGTTGCTTCGACATAAAAAATAAAATTGTCAAAAGATAATTTACACGACAGAAGAAGAAGAAGAAGAAGAAGAAGAAGAAGAAGAAGAAGAAGAAGAAGAAGAAGAAGAAGAAGAAGAAGAAGAAGAAGAAGAAGAAGAAGAAGAAGAAGAAGAAGAAGAAGAAGAAGAAGAAGAAGAAGAAGAACAACAACAACAACAACAACAAGAAGAAGAACAAGAAGAAGAAGAAGACGATTACAAGATTGGGGCATATCTCCTTACGTAGAGTAAAAAGAAATAGTAATAAACTTGTGAGACATTCCTTGGACAATAGTGCTCTTCCAGCGTCATTCTATGAAACGCTACTTGAAACTAACGAGAAACAGAAGTCCCTTTATGTTTCAATTCAATCTTACATACCCAACGGATGTCGGTATCAGTTTAATATGACCGGTTGAGAGAGGGGTCATGGTATGTCCGCCCTGTCTCGTATGTGGCAGTGCATTAAATTGTCATACGTCAGACTTGGGGCCCAGCCACAATAATAGTGCTAACGTTGGACTTTAAACTAACTCAACTCAATCAGGCAATGGTAAAATATATATACAGAGAGAGAGAGAGAGAGAGAGAGAGAGAGAGAGAGAGAGAGAGAGAGACAACAGTTAAACAGACAGACAGACAGACAGCAGAGAGGGAGACACAGAGAAACAAAGAAAGATAAATAGATAGATAGATAGATAGAAGGTTTAGGGGGGGTGGCTGTAGTTTTGGAAACCGAATTCCTCTCAACATTGATTTTGCTAAAAGAGTCGTTAAATATGGTGTGATTTTTTTATACTACATATAACTATGCAACAAGGATATGATTTTTGTTTTGTTTTTTTTTGTTTTTAGGTCAAGCCTTCCGTAGCGAATGAATGAGTCATCGTCTTGAAAGAACGAAACTCTTAGTCATACTCAGTTTTACAGTTTTATGTACATGCACCTCTTACTTTCCTTTTCGTAGTGAGGCTTTCAGTATCACAAATGCATTACGTGTATGGCTCATTTTACGAAAATAAATACCTTTTGTCTTGGGCTCTTTTAATACAGGGGTTGGGGGGGGGGGGGGAAAATTATCGATTGTGTATTTTCTGTCGTTCAAGCTTTTTTCTTCCTCGTGTCGTGTAAATTATGTTTTAACAATTTAATTTTTTATGTCGAAGCAACGAGGTTCTATTACCTTTATCATGTACATTGAACCGTTTTAGCTATAGTTTTTTTTTTTTTGTCTGTGTTCCACTGCTTTAGATTGTTGATTGGTTTTTGTTGTTTTTTAAACTAAGCATTTCACTAAAATTATAGGTTTATAGGCCTACCCATCCATTCCTCCAGAGTAATGCCTGGTCGACATAAGTATTTAACTATAATTATCTGGTATAATTGGTGGCAAATAAGTGTGATCTGCCCATCCTTTTTGGAAATGGGTAAAGGGGGATACGTAGGTGGACTCTGGTTTTCCTTGATTTTGTGTAGGCCTGGGATGTAGATCATTAATTTTGTAGAGGCTGGTAGATCTAGTTATTTTCTACCGGAATTTAAAATGAAATTAAATATAATTATAGTAGCCTAATTGCCGACGGCAAAAAGGGCAGTAAGTAAGTAATAGTAGCCTACTTTCGATTCTGAAAAACTCAGTATAGACACATGATAACAATATGCGGACTATTTAAATCAAAACACAATCGAATAGAACTCACCCTTGCTTGACATGAACGCAAGGTTAAAATGTTGGCATCCGAGATTGATGTCAGGGTGAATCCTCTGAGTTCTGTCGTGATAATGGCTCTTTAGTAAGAAGCTCTCAAATCATAATAGTTTTTGATGGACTGGAGTTTCAAAAAAAAAAAATAAATAAATAAATAAACCACAAAAAGCGTTGTCATGCCCGGGTGCTTTTTGTTGGGGTTATTTTCCGTTTAACCTATTAATCGCTTAATGCCAAACTAAGAATTTGAATTTTCAATTCGCTTTGTTTGTTAGGTTGGTCTTTTGTTTTGTTTTTGTTTTTTTTCCTCATGGTTTCAGGTATGTTTCTTTATTTAGCCTATTTTTTTTAGGCTCATTGCCGCCCTGTTTAGTATATAAAAAAGAAGAACTCCGTGTGTATTGCACTGGCGCACCTATTCCTTCCAGCAAGGCTCGGTCTCTGCGTGTGCTTACCAGACCTCATTATTAAGCTTATATTAACTTCGTTGAATTTCGTGTTTACCTGTGGCAGGTTGGGATGAGTCGCTTCTCTGCTATGCGCGCGCGCGCGCGCGTGTGTGTGTGTGTGGAATATCAGTGCCAGTAGGAGGGTTTGTAACCTAACTCTGTACCCTACAGTAAGAAACTGTGCTGTACCAGACTATTATTTTTTTTTTCAGGTAACCTATGTATCTTTATTTTCAGTAGGCGCGGTTAGTAACTAACTGTCGTTGAGCTCGAGCACCTACAGCATAGTGTGCGAATTAGTTTATATGTATGAAGTTCAGTAATCAAGTGTAAGTGAAGGAGGGCGGTTTGAAAATATATTTCTGTTTGGCTTGTTACCTCATCTTTTCTTGTGGAGACTATTATTGATTCATTGCGATCAGACACAACTTTTTACTCTCGATAATTGGAAAGGATTATTCAAGTCTTTTTCAATATTATTTCCCATTCTTGAATATAACCCACTCATAAAATTTTATTATAAAACTTTGTACATGTACGTAAGTATTATAAAACCTGCGTTTTAGAGCCATATGTGTTGTGTAGCCTTTGTTCAAATGCGAGTAACAGAAAATTGAATGAGGTATCTTGGTATTACATTCACATCGTAATTGTGATTGCCTTTTCACTTCCCAGTTGCGGGCCTGCTTGCAGCTTTATAAATTAAATAATTCGTGTGTGGGTCTATCTTTGGCAAGAGATTTTAATATCTTAAATGTATGGTTGCAAATGTTCCAGACACATTCCATAACGAGTTCGATTCAGAATATTTAGACGCCCAATTAATAATGACGGTATGGAGTTAATTATCTCTCTTGTTTTCCATCAACATGATGGGTGACTTCTAAAGTATCAGTTTCGTCTCCTTTTGAAGTTTATTAAGACATGAAAAATGTAGGCCTAATTTTTCTGTTCGTATCTTTAAAAAAAAATTAGAGAACAAATTTTTTATAACTAAAATAATGGTGTTGCACCCTGACTCATCATGGAAAGTATTCTTAGCCAAGCCTTCCTAGTTCTGAGATTACCCACTTTTGTGGACTTGGTATATTTGTATAACTAATTAAAAACTCAATGAGGTGTCGGTCTTAACCTATGAAAAAGAAGGGCTATGTTTGTGCAGCTGTCACATTCTATTATGAGATGTAACATGATACAATATTCCTCAATGCTGACTGTCCTGTATCACGTCATCCCTGAGTGAGAGAGACAAGAATGGTTCTAAATAATGTACGATTAATAGGTGTTGGCAGAATATGTCTGTGCTCATCTTATTCTCTTGCTTTTTTGTAAGTTAAACTCATTGTGTGGTCCCATTAATGCTCTATGTAAACATTGCAAAATGTTATCTTTTAAACTGAAAGTGTAGTTAATTTTAAATTCCAAATTTATAAATTGAAAAATATCTTGCGTCAATAGCGGTAGCCCTGGGGTCGAACACCGGCTTCCGACGCAAGAGATCCGTGGTTTGAGCCCTGGCAATTTCGCCCTCCTATTGATTGGGTCGGTGCCAGTTGAATGTGACCGGCTAAGACAGGAGTCGTGGTATCCCCACCCTGTCTCTGTACATGTATGGCATCAAATAGAATTGTCAGACGTCAGTCACAAAGCCCGCCCACAATATAGTCTATAAGTGCTGTCGTTGGACTTAAACCCAACTCAACAACTCTTACATCTACATTATGCCAGTTCCAGGATTTGTTTTGTACAATATACCATACCAGTACTTAATTAAATAATAAATGTCAGCCACTTTTGTGTACACTTCAGTCTCTACATTTCGATCGGACGGACAATCTTGCAACTATGTCCAGTTCATAAATGTAGTCTATGCTTAAGCATTCAATTACTGCTTTTCCTAAACTTCCCTTTTCTACTTATATAATTTATGATGTGCAATGTGCAATAGCTTTGGTCTGCGCTTAAAATCGACCTGCTAATTCATAAAACTTTATTTTGTAACACGTGTCACTATTGTGACATCATTAAATAATTTTTTTTTTGAAATTTCCAAAGTTATTTTTCATAATAAAACTAAAGTCATTTCTTGAACTGTAGACATAATAAACCCATACATATATTCTGTTTCACAACCTACACAGACCCACTGAACTGACGGGAAAAGCCGGACTGACAGATGATCATGGTGCCAGCAGTGCTGGCCACGTCCCTGGCCTGGACTCTCGTCTCTGTGCTGTCCTTGAGCCAGGCCGCCCTGTACGACCAGAGCGAGTGCTGCAGTTGTACGGACCTCAAGCCTAGGGTCAAGGTTGGAGGACCCAACCCGCAGAAAATGCCCTCTCCCTTCTTGATCAGAGTGGCGCAGGATAACTACAGCCCTCGTGTCCCAGTAGAAGGTGAGACATTTTTGTCTCTCTAGTCTCATTCTTTCCATGTCTCTCTCTTTTTATTTAGGTATAAATGATAGAATAGCCGCTGTTTTTCTATGATGCCAGGCTATCTGAGTGAATGAAAAACATATTAGAAGCAGTACTGATACATTCATGTATAGATCAAGACTGATACATGTATGTATAATATACATCATTGTTAGTATTAAATTAAGAAATTTATAATAAGGATATGAGGAAGTTTGATTTCTTTGCTTTTTTTCCATTTATGTTTAAAAAAAATGATCTTTCCTTCCAGTTGAAATCACAGCAAGGCCACCCCATGCTTACAGAGCGTTTGTTATTGGAGCTTACAAGTATCCTTACACCCAGGGTGCCATGCCTGTAGGAGAATTAAAGCTTATGTCTGGTGACGAGAATCAAGTCAGGGAGGACTGCAAGAATGTCGACGGCAGTGCTGGCATTTACTCAGTGAGTCAGAGCCCATTAAGTTTTTAAATATTATTGGCAGAAAGTTTGAAGCAGAAGTTTGGATGATAAAGTATACTCTACGAAAGAACTTTGGAAATTCAACAATTTTTCAATAAGTGTTGTTGGTTTGTTTTGTTCTTTTTTTTTGCTAAAGGTGTTGCAAAAAAAAAAAAAAAGAGAAGAGTCTCTAAATTTAGGTACATTTGCTCATAGTGATAGAGCAGTTCAAAACATTAGGCACTCTATATCATAAAAATAGAATTATCTGTCCTCATAATAATGTAGATGTACTTCAGGTTAAATTAAGAAATTCTTATTTAATGAATGAAGACCTTTTTAGTTTCTACACATTAACATTTGATGAAAAATGTGATGAAAATGATTTGCTATAAGACATCAATAGGTCAGTAGGTGTTGAATTTATTGCTTTAGATTTTTGAGTGTGCCCTTCTCCTCTCTTTGAAAGGGCCAGCTTTAAATTACTTTTACTCACCAGCAATTTTAATGTGTATTGCTTTGTCATAGAAGTGTTTTGATTTTCATAACTAATGGCCTTTGTAAAAAATTATCTGATATTTGAAGAATGCTCTGACAAATGACGATGTCATGCCCAAGAGGAATATGAAATTCAAGTGGACTGCCAACAGGTCCTATGGCCATGTTGAATTCAGGTAAGAGGACAGAATGAATCAGTTTTGATTTCAGTAGGCCTACATGTAGTTATGTGTTTTGGCTTGTGTGGACAGAACACTTAAACTTGCGCAACAAAATATCTCTTGCCTCTCATAGTGTCTTTTTTCAATGCTTACAAACTTTCGTTTTGTGTGTGAGAGTCCCCTCCAAGAAAAGAAAAATTAGTTATTAGCATAACCTAGGAACGTTTCTAAATGTACCTGAATTGATATACTTATTTATTTTGTTTTAAATCTCCCTGCATCTGTATTTACTCCAGGGCTACATTTGTTGTGGATGATCAGACTTACTGGGTGTCGGAGAAATCTGAAATTTTGGCTGATGCTCTCTCAGGAGACCCTGCCATCTCCAGGAGTCAGGTGAAGTTCAATGATTTATTTTTATGTGGAGGCATTTTGAGTTTCACAATATTTCAGGACTAATATTTACAGTAGGCCTATAAATTGCTTAAGATAAATAATGTTTAGGATCAATTATGTATAATACACACTTTTAGGCTGTCCCCTTTTAGATTTTCAGATTTAAGAAGTAAACATGATTGTTAAGACCCCTACAAATTTCTTTTATTATTTTCTTTAAGTACATCTAGAAAAATTATGCAAAGCAGGGACAATTTTAAAGTTGTAATAGGTCTGCAAACAAAACAACAACAAAAAACATAAAAATATTCTGTCCTGCAGCTATTAATATAAAATGGTGCATTACTCTGTTAACAAAATAAGAAAAGATCATGTAAATCTTTATTTGTCCCTTTGAGGGAGATTCGACTTGGAAACGGTATTACACACATATGATTTTAAGTAACTGAACCAAAAATGTACATGATTTTTAGAAACAGAAAAAATTACATTTAATAAGATTAATGACTCTTTACATATAAGTGCTGTAGAAACAAATACATATGAAGTTAAACTGAAAAGTATTTAAGCACATACCGTCTACGTCGATAGGAAAACGTGAACCTTTTCTTTTACTTATTTTTTCCCCCAATACTTCACACTAACAGCTGCAAGCTTGCATACACACAATTGTTCTAGGATGAAATTCTCAGATTCTATGACCTTGATGGTTTAAATGAGTTATTGTAAAGGTCAGTTCTAGCTTTGCGTTGAACCATGGATCGCTACGAGTAGAATACTTAAACTCTTGATTCAGTGGTTAAATTATGTCTTTGGTTCTATCTAGACATTTTTTCAATAGTTGACTCTTACAGAGATCAATGAAAGATGGTAGGTCCAGTTAAATTATTTTACCTGCTCTCTTGGTCAAGTTATCTATCGCATGTTTTCCAAATTTCAGGAATGGTTTAGTGTTTGATAGAGAAGTTAAACCAAAACATGACTCTTAAATGATTGATATCTATTGATGTCTTTTACTCTTCCTGAAATTGTCGGTTGTTTTGTTTATGCAAACATTAAAAAATTGTTATTGATTTCCTAAAAAGAAAGATAATCTGCTGTGAGATAACAAGTCAGAAAAGGGCCAACTTGCATTGTCTTTTTTTCTCTAATGGGATTTTGGAATTTGAATAATATTTAAGACTGATATTCTGACAACTTTTTGGAGTGTAAAATACTCTGTATTAAAGAAATATAAATTGAACTGATTTTCCGCATGACAGTTTACTGCACCGATCAGTGTGGACCAGTGTGGTGAGAGCAAAGGATGTTACCGTGAGCCGGCTGGCTGTATCGAGCCACACTGTACTTACATCCTTACCTGGAACAGTGATGACTCCAACTATATCACATTTGAGCTGGGAGGTTTAGCAGATACAGCTGCTGACAGATATGTAGCTGTTGCCCTATCTGATGATACATATATGGTAAGATTTTTTTACTGAAACCTCAAATGTTTCCATTTATTCCTGGGACTCGGATATAAAAATGAAATAGTTAAACATGCAGGTGTCATTGTAATTTTTAAGGCTCTCTTTATTTTATCATTACCTAGACCTTAAAAGCAACCATTCTGATAACAATCTTAATGTGGGAGCAATAGCATTGTCTCCTGGGTTCCCTAGAAAGTTTCTATATGGAAATGAGATACATAGGCCCTAATGAGAAAAAATTCAGAAAGGAATTTTTTTAATTAATTACAACAGCACTGATAAGAAAGGAATGTTTTTATATATCACAACATTGCTGATGCTTGAATCAGATGTTTGATTAATGATATAGATTGTTTGCCTCATATTAAACCAACATACAGGGTGATGACACGGTCTTTGTTTGTGCTCACAACTCCGCTACTGATAGAACTGGACTCTATGTGCATTACAACAAGGACGATCCTACAAGGAGCTTCAAAATTCCCAAAAATAACAAATCTGTTAAAGACGATGTAAGTTTCTGATAGTTATAGCCAAGACATAAAGCACTCTCAAGTTCATTTGTTTTCCATTCAGTTCCAAATCTATAGTTATTTAATATGTTGTCTCTTAGTCTTGTAACATCAATTGAAAAAGCTTAAAAGCCTGTTTTGTTTAAAGATACCTTAAGTTACCCACACTCATGTTTTAGAGACTATGTTTAGATTTTTGTAAACCAGTTTTATAGAGTAGGCCTACTTAGATAGCCTAAAGTATATATAGATAGTTCTCTTGTTTTTTTTAAGTATACATTACTTAAAAGTTCTAAAATAAAAAAAATAAAAAAAAATAATAATAATAATAATAATAATAATAATAAACAATATTGGTTTGATATCTATTGTGAATAATGAATTTTTTTAAAGTCAATTATATTTTTGTTTCCATCCTTACCATCATCAGTGTGATTCAAGTGTGTATTCCAAGGTGCAATGGGAGGAGGGTTCATACCAGAATGGGCGTCTGAGATGTCGTTTCCATATCCAAAGAGACCTCAGTGAAAGTTGTGAACATCTTAAAGACATAAGGGGAGGGCCTGACCATCTCATATTTTTCAGAGGTTTTGCCTCTAAAGGTAAATTTAGTCAAGCAATGTATGTTTTTTTTGTAATTAATTGTTTCTTTGACATGATCTTTTCTAAAGTTTAAGTCTTTGTATAAAAAATGTTACGACTGACAGAACAGGTAGATAAAGAATTTTTTTTTTTTTTTGAATTTCGGATCTCATTTCAAATGTAAAATACAACGTTTATGGATGTAGAGTTTAGCATTTCCTATCTTGATCAGGCAGGAAATCAATATAAGTATGATTTCTCTGAAGACTAGTAAAAACATACATTGATTGCTATCTCTTTGGGGTTTTTTGTTGTTGTTTTTTTTTAAATATCATTGTTGTGTTAGTCGGAGTGTCAAATGAAATCACATTTCATTATCTATATGTTTTTATTTTACATTAAAACATTTGTTATTCTTTTTTTTTCTTCTTTTTTTGTTGTTGTCAAAAACAGCGATTAAGCAAGAAGGTTCTTATCATATTCATCTACTTTGTATAGGTCAAGTAGAGAGACATGGGCTGGGTGTGAATGAGTTTCCTCATGCCAGTGAGGATGAGGTGGATTTTGCCAGCCCTGGTGACCACAGCGGGAGAGCAAGCTATCCCCTTGCCAAAGCTCATGGTAGTTGATCAATTCATTTACTATTACAACATTTTTTTTCAGAATAAATTGCTCCTCTATAATTAGTTAATTTTAAAAATATGAGCGATTCAGTGTATGCTGTAAACAAAGACAAAAATTGGAAAATTGGATGATCTACTGGTGTACAAAAAGTTAACCCTAATAGTATATTGTTTTCCCACCTGAACGCAGGTACCTTTCTATCCCATGTGTCGTACAGAGGAACAAAAATAATGCATTCCAATCCGTACATCTTAGAGTACATTTAAACCCCATGTTCTGTTGAGAGGAAATAATAATATATGCACATCGGCATGTTGGGGATATATTTCGCCCCCATTCACTTCAAACATTGTTTCCACAGACTTCATGAATCAAACTTTCTTGATCTTTGTTGCCGATTTGTTCCCACTTTCTCAAGGAAGTGAAAGAAAATTTTCTTATATAATAATATACGATTAGGAAGAATCAGTATTTTTACTTCTTTGAAGAGTAGAGGTCAAAGATGACCTCGGTTGTCAAAAATATATGTTTAGAAAATGGTCGATAGTCAGTATGGTATTTAGCCTTTTGCTGCCAGTAAGATGGAATCATTTTGGAGTTATGAATGACTGAGGAATACATAAAGTTTCAAAAATAAATTCCTACTGCAAGTTACGAAGTATAGTAAAAAAAAGAATAGCTGACTGCTGGGATCGAAAATTACCCCCAACGTACAATTAGGGTTAAATCCATATAAAATCACATGTATCCAATTGTTTTATGCTTATTTATGAGTAATAAAAAATTGGTTGATGGGCTACGTGGCTCTCTACTTTACAGTGACAGTCTGAAATCGCTCATTAAATTTCTAATTTTTCCAAGATAAGTATGGTTGGTTTGCTGTCCACAGCACATGATATCATTATGCCTTATTATCTGATTACATGCAGATAAGTAACTCAAAGTAATCTTTTGTTGTTTTTTTGTTTTTAATTTCTTCTTTTGATTCTACCTCATTTTTCCCCCTTGGAAAAAAAAAGCATCAAGATTTAGGTGTGACATTATTCAAATCAGAACAAAAAAAAATGTTAAAGAATCACTGAACAAAATAAGTGTCTCGTGCCCCTGCCATGCTGAATTAGTTTTACATATATTTTTATTCCAATTTGTTTTCACAAATATACTTTTCTGGGTTTTTTTATTGATGATTTTATCAACTGCTTTCTTTTGCTTAGTTTGTTTGCCCTATTTTCTTGTTTCTATGTTTTCTGACTTTGAAACCACAAATTTCTTTTTTCTTTTTTCGAAACTACTTATCAGGTTGCTTGATGATCATTGCCTGGGTTTTCTTTGCTTCTGTGGCGTTGATTATGAGCAAGTATTACACAACCATGTGGCCCAATAAGCGTTCCTATAACCAACGCTACTGGTTCATCGTAAGTACAATTAGTGCATATCAGTATGTACATGTGTCTATAAGCATGAAAGTTATGAAACAAATATTTGAGTCTTTTTTCTTATTTTGTTACAAAAAAATCCCCCAGTCTTTAGTCGTATGTATTCATGACAAAGAGTCCCGTAAAGAATTCCTAGTAGTTCAGTTTCATCTGGATTTTACTCAAGTTTTTATAAGATACACTGGTAGCTACATTCTCAATGTCTTGCAAAAATCTTAAGAGCTTAAATAAGTATTCCAATAGTTTATTATGTATGTATCAGAAATGAACAGTGTATAACATCACTGTAGCCAATTTAGTAGTAGTTCATGATCTTTGGCTAAAAATAAATAAAGACTTTAAATGAATGTAAAAAATAACACCTTATACTTTGTTCAAAATCCCTGCATCTAATGCTTTTTCCCTTACGATACCCATTTGTACAATAACAATTAGGCTCAGTCTGATGGTGACTTCTGTGCATAATGGTGATTGTTTTCTTTTCAGGTTCACTTTAACTGCATGGCCCTTATGTTCATTTTCTCCATCATTGGGATCATCCTTATCTTCATCGAGGCTGGAGGCTATACTAAGGTAAGGATATGAATGAGAAACTTACCTTTAAAAGTTTGTATATGTTTGTTGGTAGTAGAGAGATCAGTATCAATAAAAAAAAAAGCATCCTGTAAGTCATTGTTCTTTTCCATACAAAGGAAAAAAATAAGAACTCGAAAAGCATTAACAAGAAGGCATTAAGGTAGGAATATAATAGTTAATTTGGATTCAGTGGAAATATCTTAGAAGTTTTTATGTTTTAAATCGTATTAGATTTTTCTTCTTTTTTTTGTGTGGTAAATTTTCAAGATTCATGATTTAATATTTAATACTATAAACATAATTATTATCCCTTAGAAACAAACAACTTAATACATGTCTCCTTTTTCTGTTGTTTTCCTTTTGAAGGCCCCTCACCTGCCACTGAAGGCCCACCCTATCCTTGGCATCATCATCCTGATCTGCATTCTTATCATTGTAAGTTGAGGAGAACATATTTAATGATTTCCTGCTTCATTTCTTTTTGTGTGAATATTTACCTGTGATGAGTTAAAATCAAGCTGCATTACAGTTGTTTGCATCCATAAATTCATTTGTTTCATGTTCTCATAGTTAAAATATGGGGTGTAAAGATTCCTTATATATCTAAAAACGATATCTAGAGTGAGTGACAAGTGAAGTAGAAAGACTGAAATAGGCAGTTCAGTGAACTTTAAAAAAAATTGTGTTGATAAATGTGAATAGAGCAGAAAAATTAAAAATATAACTTTTCCTTGTGATACCACTTAGTTGGTTCTGAAACTGTACTTTTTATTGTTTTATGGGATTTTTTAGTTTTTAGAATAGCTTTATTTGCCGTCAATTCTGTGGTTTGTCCCAGTTGTTACTTAATGGTATGTGCTTTAAAGGAAAAGAGTTTAACATTTTTTTTTAATATATCAAAGATGTCACTGAAAAGGAGAAGACATTGCGCGTTGAAGGTAAAAATTTAGACACAGCATAATTTTTGCAGCATGATCTGATTTTTTCAGGTACCGGTACATGTATTACTTTACCAACCAATCTGCTTATTCATACTTCCTCAACCTATGAATATCCTTTATCCTTAGCCCATCATGGCAGTCCTGCGACCAGCTGATGACAACAAATGCCGCCCTGTCTACAATTGGTTCTATTGGGTCTTTTGGACTATTGCCTATGTTCTTTCAAGTAAGACTAAGAGAAAAAAGATGGGCTCAATAATGATGTTTTAGTTCTTTGCTTACTTCACCCAGTACTCTCTTTCTAGGACTTGAACAAGTTTGTTTTTAGGGTACGTTTAAAAATCATATATAAGCTATAAAAAAGAATCCCCAATGTTGGTTCTCTTTTATGTTCCTTAACTTTTTGTGAAGGTAAAGAGACACCATTGTTTCCTAATGAGACACTTAAACTTGCCTTCAAACCATTTTTACATTAGGAAAAGCCTAAAAAATGACCTTCAGTTGTTTTTTTTGTGTTTGCAAGTTCCACAGATTTTCATTGGCATGGAATTTGGTAAGGTTGGTGTTCCATGGTGGGCAACCTGGATTCTTGTGATTTGGGTCATCTTCCACATCGCTGTTGAGCTCACACTTGAGATTCACCAGTGTTGCACCCACAAGAAGAACAAAGGTGAGATTTTGATCTTAATATACAAATATATATACAAGAACTTGTCGCCAACAAATATCTCAAATAGCAAGCATTCACTAATAATATTAATGCTGGAAAAAAAAGTATTTAAAAGTGTATTTCATGAACAGTTTCAATCAGTTAATCTTTTTTATTTGGCTTAAAAATTCAATGAATCTTTACCTAAATCCCAATCTTACTACTGACTTTCTTTTCCCCCACTTCCATTCAACCTCAAGCAGATTTTATCATTCACTGTTCTAAGGTGGTTACTAAGACATCAAGTTAGATTGTTTTTTGTTCCCTTAACAATAAGTTTGCTTTACTGGCAATTTATAAATGTATTATCCATCATCTGTTCTTGTCACCCTTGAGCTGCAATTTGCCAAAAAAAAATGTTATTGCATATTTATACTTCCATCCTTTTTCCAGAACGGAGGCGGAAATGGGAACAGATGAAACGGGAATACCCTAAACAAACTCACCCTGAACCTGAGCCGGCTGTAAGTTGCTTTTTTTTTTTTAATGCTTATCCATACTTTTTTTTTTTATGATAAGACCTGGCAATTTTTATTATTTGCTTAATTTACCAGCTATGAAGAGTGGACCTTATACTTTTGAATGTCTTGTAAAAATGAAAATTTCTTGTAATTGACTAAAAAATTGATTATGATCGATAGGGTCCCGCCTTAATTTGCTAACCTATTGTCGAATTATTCCAGTAATAAAGCTGTGTGAGATCATTTTTTGTTTTAGAATCCCATAGAATGGTCGAATGTTTTGAGGTGGAAACTGAAAAGTGAAGTTTGCGGTTATTAGAAAAATACCATTTAGATTTATAAAACAGAAGAATTCACATTATATGGAAAAGGTATAGATAAACACAAATTTCTAATTATTTTTAATGTTACTATGTTACTACCAATATCAAGATATTTGATGAATGTAGTAAGTCATGTACCATAAATGAAGCTCTAAACCATGAAGTATGTGTTTAGTCATGCACAGCATCTTGTCATTTTTTTTTAATATAGAGAAATATGATGTACAGCCTACGTCATGTACAACATGAAGGGGTTAAATTCTACCATCTACATCATCCAAAATCCAAGCCATATTATTTTAAAACTAGTAATTTAATATAGCAAAAATATAAAAGATTGTATATACATAATATAGAGTTCATAGGGATTCTGTATCAATTGTCACAAGTGTCATTTTTTTAATGAAAAATCATCTCAATGTTCAAAGGTAAAATATTGACATTGTAACATTTACATGTTGAATAAAATTCATGTAAAACAACATAAAATTATAGTTTAAGTTCCAATACCATTTTTTTTAATAAATGAAATGTTGGTCTCATTAGTCAATCATCCATAAACAGAGAGTTATTTCGCAGATCTCTGTTTATAGATTTTCGACCAATCAAGACAGACCTAAGATTTTAATTATTTTTCTAGTTTGGGAGCTGATTTCTTTTCTTTTCAATAATTTTTTTTCCTTTTTTGTCATATTATTAATTAAAAACACATATTTTCATAGTTTACAAATCAATGCCTTCTATCTGTATTTTGTTAAACAGGGACGTCGTTTCAAGCGTTTCCTGTTGTGCCTTCATGTCTGTTTCACGGCTCTGGTTGTTCTCATCATGGTGATCATCATTGCCGTCTCTTAGACAGATAGGTCAAGAATAACAAGTCTAGGGAGAATCTACAAATCAAGCATTTAGAAAATTAGGTTAATTTGTGCACTAAAAATGTGTTGCATGCAATCTGATCAACCTTAAAAAAGGGTGAGCACTGAAATTTCATTTAATTGCTTTGCTGAAAAAAAGTATTTGAAGGAAGTCAATGCATCTAGAACTTTCTTGTGCAAATTTCACAACAGTGCTCTTGCTGTATACATTTGCTGTTACGCTTTGGTTTTTATGAAAACCTGAAGCTTACTTGCCTTTAAGAACTTCATTTTTACTTTGCATTGCACATTTTTTAGGCGAGTCTGTAATATTATTATATATCCTTAGGGAAAAAATCAGTTTAGTTTAATCAAATCCAAAGAATAAAAAATCATTGATTTTTCATACAGAATAAAATTTACTGTTATAGGCCTTCAGTTATAATTTTTACAAGCCGAGGAATTGACTTCTTACATTATTTGCGATCTAATGAAAATTTTTTTAAACTACTTCCTAATTCCTTCAGGAATTAATAGTAATAATGCAAGAGAATTTTGACTAAGAAATAGTTGAGCAAATTGTTTGGCTCTAACTTTTAAATATTTGTTTCTAATTTACTTAGAAATTTTATTTATCAAGCCCTTGTTTATGGTTGTGGAAGTTTATATCTGACAGTGTAAAACAATTTTTAAATTATGAAAAGTGTTTATTATCAACGTAGTGTTATTTCTAAATGCATAGCACATTTTGAAGTTTTTGAAGCCTGGTTGTTTAGTGAAAATTGAGAGGAAAAAAATTGGACAGTTTCAGAATGACTAAGTAATATGCCGCTACAATTTTTATAAATACCAGATACAATTTTTTTGTTTGTAATGCTGTCATAAAAAACCACCAATAGCAAGATCACTAGAAACTAGTCCCAATTAGTTATATGCATTTCGAAAAATCTTGTAATCTTGATTTTGAAATTTGATAAGACATGAGCACTATTCAAAATGTTTAGCCTATGTTCAAGACAACTTTTTTTTTTTAACTTAGGATTGATGTCTCATTAATTTCAGTGTGCTTTAAAGTGTAATAAATATTCCATGCTTCTAAGTTCATTTATACTTTATTTATAATTAAATTTATATTTTGTATAAATATATTATATGTAGAGAACGGTGTGACGGGATTTTACGATCTGGTATTGATCTGAAAATGTAGAACCTAATATACATGCATGACTTCTTTCTATGAGGTGGTATAACTTCAACTCAGGAATGGAATTTCTCTTTTATAGGTTCTGAAATCATGGTCAATATTTTTTTTCTGTATCATGGGTTGTGAGAATCAAGATGTGAGTTACTCAAAGTATGTGATAATTACCAAAATCTGTTGATTTTGTGTCACTGGCAATTTGGCATCTACTGTTATGTGGCCTTTCTGTTTTTTCTAGATGAGCAATAAATGTTTTAAAACATTGTATACACGATTATTAAAGTAAGATTATCCTTTAACAAAAGGAATTCCTTAACAATATAACTGACAGTAGCATATACCAAATTTCTGCTTCACTCTTTTATTTAAAACATTTATATTTTCTATGTTTCACTGGTGCTAATTTTTTATGAGAGATATTTATGGTTCTCTGCTTCTTATTGTAAAATTTGTCTACTCTATGTGTATATAATGTTTTTAATTTCATTGAATTGGTCAAGCCTTTCCTCCCCTACCTTAGAGAATTATGGCAAGGGCTGCAAAGCAATTTTTTTTCCTTTTAAGTAATTACTCAAAATGTATAAACAACTTCGTATGCATGAAAATGACTGTCTCCTCTTTCAAAGTTGTGAATTCTTTTACAGTAACAAAGTATAAGCACAAGAATAAACTATGTAAAATGTGTGATCTTAATGCAGTACACCTTGGATTAATGCAAACTGGGAATCAAAGAATATCCCACAATCAACAAACCCCGATTTTTCTTCTTCGTCATAAGTAAACTAGCTTTCATCCAAAGAACTAATTTCATATTCCTTCTTGGATCCAAAGAACTCTTAAAGTTAAACTATAAAAGATCTGCAGGCCAGCTTTCAAAGGACGAAAGTTCCATAACTGACATCATAAAGTATACAAGGGAAGGGTTGGCCAAAGAGTTAGAAATTATGAGCAAAAAATGGAGAGCAAAGAGTTTAGATCAAAGAGACATAACTGCCAGAATAAAAATGTGGGTGTTCGTGTATGGGAAGGAGGAGGCAGAGGGAAACCTGTAGGAAGTGGGTGGGCGAGGGGAGGGGGGTTGTGATTGACTCAATACACTCTTGGCACCACATATGTACCATCAATATAGATGGATGCGCTGTAGTGGCAATACTGAGCTGCATATGGCTTCAGCGAACTATTTAAAAAAAATGGTCTATTTTTTTTAGCCTGAAGCGTACTGTAAACATGAAAATAAATCAAAATCCAATGTGAAGTTCTAACTTCAGAATTCAAATAAATAATATTGATCATTAAAATTATTTTTTATTACCCTGAAATATTTTCCTGAAGGAAGGGTTACCTTTACTGCTGATGAAATCTAAGCATTATGTTATAATCTTAAATTACATTTTAATGAATATTGAATCTCACGGTAATGAATCTGATGTGCCTTAACTCTGATATGTATAATTGTTGTAATGAGCTTAGTTCAAATTTTAATGTAAGTCTTTCTGGTCTGTCAAACAAAAGCCTTGTAAAATCCATATTTGATATCCTTTTAGAAAGAATTTTTTTTAATGAAATAGAATGATCCGGATATTTTTACACTAGCACTAGCAATTTTTATACCTTATTATTTTATATCTCACAAAGTTTATACATTTAATATTGACATGAAAGTGTGCCAGCATGGATCTTATTATACAAATATATACTGTAAACGCTTCCATTGTCTATTCTTTAGTTGAAAATAAACCACTCTTCATTTCATTTTTCTGTTTCTCTTTATTTCTAGATTCAGTGAATTTGAAAGGTCTTATATCAAGTGATAATTATAGCCTTGCAACACTGAACCAGGCTAATAATTATACTTCATGAATTTCTTGCGTCAGTGATACCAACTGGATTATTTTTTTTTTACTGAACTTTTTTGCGTACTGGTACAACGGTGTACCTACCAGATTAAGAATCTTAAAACACACTCCAAATTAATATCAGTAGTAAATTAAAGCAAAATAAAAACGATGTATTTCCCAATCAAATCAAATTTATTAAGTCTATTTGTATGCTTAATTCTAATTGTATTAGGAGAATTTATACATTGGACATGATCAATAAATTCCATCATGGATCGCACTTTATTTCTAGATTCTAATCAATAACTCATGAAAGTCTAGAATCGGGTAGAAACAAGATTTACATATAGTTCTAGAAATAAGATCTGCACGAAGTCCTTAGATCTTAATACTCCTACTGCCTTATTTTAGACCTTGCCCATGTATGTGCAGTGCACTTTAGTTTAAATCACACAAAATTAATCCAATTGAAGTCTTGGATCAAGATTAGTTTTCACATAAGCTTAATAGTGATATTCTGAACTCAAATCGAATGGTCGGATGTTGGTACTTTGTTAATTAATAACGCATGCTCAGCGTTGTTCATACTTTTTCCAGTTTGATTATTACGTTAAATTGCTTTTCTCGTTTCAAAGCATGGCTGCACTAAGACTGACAGAGACTTTGACGGACCTTCAAAGAACGCAGACCAGTGATTTTTTGTTAAGGAGCATTGACAGACTTTTTTTTTTTTTTTACGCAATTCTGTAAATTTACAGAAAATTGGTAGCACTGTTGTGTGAGTAGAAGCATACCACCAGTTTTTCACAGGTTCACCCTGTTTCAACTGTGCCTTACGTTTATCACTGACACTCTTTAAAAGAGTAAATGAATTATTATTGATTGGTTGTACAGTGGTCTCCGCCTAAGAACCCAACCCTCGGGAGACAAGAAAAGTGGGTTCTTAGAAAATGGGTGTTCTAACGGGAGGTGAAGAAAATGATGCATATTTGCAATGTACCTTCTTAAAGTAGCCTAAGGTAATAAAATGATTTTAATGAAGGATTCAATTAGAATTGTACATGTAATGTACACCCATTATGCCTTAGCTGCAAATAACATTGAGCACGGAAATCAAATTGATTATACATTTGCTGACCAACTATTTGGGTGTAATGTTGAAGTGTCCCATAGTACTACTAGATTTTCATCAATCAGTGCCTGATGATTCGCAGTGACTTATTTCTCCAGGTAGGACAAAAAAATGCGAACACTGCTTGTTAATATATATGTCTAATTCTCTTTAAGGGCTACTAATTGATTTCAGAACACCCAAAAATACTTGAATACTAACAATTCGTGACTGGCCAATTTTACAAGCACACCTAGATAAATCTTGAAAAGCTTAATATCTAGATTTAAGTAGTTTTACAGTTCTTTATTTCTGCCTGTTAAGTGTGAATTGATCTTGGAGGCAGCAAATGGTTGACGCAGTATTCATAGGGTGATCCAATTTTTGCAGCTTAACATGAATCGAGATTGACATATTTAATTTTACTTTGTTAAAAAGTCAAATTACATATAGTTGTCAAATTTGACTTGATACCTAAAGAGGCATTCCTATCAGTTGTTCGAAATTTTTATAGTGTAAAGGAGAGGGTTAAGATGGCAAAATGTGTGAGAATGAGGAAATAATACTTGCCCTCATTCAGTTTGTGTATTGGTTATTCACATTAACACCTAACACCAGTAAACAAATACACACAATTTGAAATATAAATATTCAATTGTAATCAAATTGACATAATTATAGTACAAATCGAATGCAACAAACTTGGAACTCAGAAACACTCTACAATAAATTAAACTAACAGAAAAAATCTCCACTTTTCCTTCTTTCTTTATAAACTATCTTTTATCCAAAAATAATCTCATACCCGCCCTCACAAAGTTGCTACATGTATTTATTTAGACACTAGTTGAAATCAAATCAAAAAAATTATTTCTTTGTCAAAGAATTATAGTTCTACAAGCCATATATGAAAAGAAACATCTTTTACTAAGTGTACAGTGGAAGGGGTGGGCCAAAGATTAAAAAGTGATGAGCAGCGAGGAGAGAAGGCAGCCAACAAATAACCAACCAGCATGATAGGACTTGGAGATCATTGCTATACCTTCGAAGCTGGGATGTATGTGTGGTTAGGAGAGGGAATCACAGGGAAAGTTGCACAGTGTACCATGTATAGTTATGTAGATACACTGGTGGGCGTATGATTAGCTCAACAGCATACAGGTACATGAAACATAACTATGTAGATGGAGGCACTGGATTGGCAATAGGTGTCATATAGCTTCAACGCACCTTGGACTCAATAAACCATTTAAATACAGTAGCTAATAAGTAATTTGTTAAGTCCATGGCATACTTTATATCTATAGATTTAAGACTGTTTTATTTCAAACAAAATGGCTAGCTAGTCCTCTAGATTCTTGTATGACAAATAACCTTTTCTAATTCTTATCTGTGTAGATCACAAGGCAGTAGACACTCTTCCAACTCATTATTGCATTTTTGGATAGTCCCAGGATTCTTTAGATTTGTTTTTCTTATCATGGGGAAAACAAGAGTTTTTAATGAGAAATTGTATACTGCACACATATTGCTTGATTTGAAAGTTAAATTAACACAGGGAAAAATGTTTAGGGAGGGATTTCAATGTTTGAGTCTGAGAATATAATTTAGGGAGTTTATGTACAATCCTTTTTCTTTTACCTCGAATCAATTTAAAAACCACTATTCCTATATAATTTTCAATAATTTCATAACATTCACCAACGGCCAGTTCAGAAAAATCTATACTTCTAAAATTGACACTTTCAAAGATAAATATACCATTTTGATTGAGAGAGAGGCTAACCCTTGATAAATTGCTTAAAATTACATACACATCAAAATTAAGAGCAAGGAGAGAAAAGGTTGAATTACATCAATGACTGACTACTAAGAAGGCCCACCGAAACAACAAGGACAGCCGAAGACAAAGGATTTTAAGTTTTAGACAGAGAGTGCAGGAGGCTATGTCTTAGACAACAGACCAACCAGCATCAAGATGATGATATTTAATAATAATATCATGATCCGTGTCTCAGTCTGCCCTGATTTTGTACGGCAGTTAAAATGATTTCGAAAATACCTTTTTACAACAAACAATTAAAACTATCTGATTTTTAGTTTGATTTAGTGATATCAAATGTTTTCTGTGGTTTGAGGACATTCAAATTATGTGTAACTGTAAAGTATCATCATCAACCCGGTTTGTCTGTGAAAAAGAAAGTAGTTCTCCATTGACTTTTTTTTATTATTCCCAATCCCAGTCCATAGAATTGAAGTTGCTGATGTTTAGCAGTTTGGCCTTAAAAATTGCCAATGATGATGGCAAGGTTTCTAGTGTTTACAGAACTTTTAGACTGCATACAATTGATTGTAAAATTGATCTGTATTCTCTTCAAGGTGTTCCAATGTCAGGGCATAAACTTGAAGATGTAATTATTGTTTTTACAGACTTTGTTTCTAAATAACAATATAATCATCACTTTATCAGATACAGCAACAAAGGTTATATTTCAGCTTGTCTCTCTAAAATAAATTGCTAATTGCCACACCTGCATCCTGTATACTATACTATTCTGATATGAAATGGATTTTGCACAAACCAGTGATATTTAGTCCTTGGGTTATCTAGTTCTTTTGTCAAGAGGTGCAGTTTTTCACTTTCTTTCATAGTGTGCATGTTCTATGTTTCTTTACTGGTTGTTCTCTACTTTTTCCTGTTTTAGGAAATCTTGGCATGACAGTTATGCTCATCCTTATCAAGGCTATACTTCTTGAAGGGTTGCACTTTAGGCTATACTTCTTGAAGGGTTTCACTTGAATCTAATCTTGTCATGTCCAGATGTATTCTTGTCTGAGGACTCTCTAGAACAATAATAGGCTCCAATGAATGTACATATGTATATGATACTTTATAAATTATGGAATTTCAGTCAAACTTCATAGTAAGGACCAACAATGCCAAATTTCATCATGAAACTGTCTCGACAGCTCAACTGAATTTAATAAGACTTTAGAGAAAAGATCTCTTATCATTGTTAATCCCTCAAAAAAGGAGGGGGAAAAGTACAAAATAGGATTGTGCTTTCAGTCATTTTTTAGCACAAGAAATAATCTGTGTGGGAAAACAATTACCAATGAACAAAAGTATGACAGAGGATGTTCTAAGTATAGGACATAATTTATACATGTTCATTTCATTCAACAGCATTTTTCACTTTATAGAGCTAAAGAAAAAAACAGCTAGTGATCTTTGCACAGAAGCCAAACTATAGAAAACAGTAATATTTCTGCTCATGACAGAAGATGGACTGATCTTTAAGACAAATCTCTAACTAACAGGCTCTTTATTGACAATGCCAGGCCAAGACCCAACATTTATTTGAAAAAAAAAACATAAACTCAGCTTACAAATCATATTTTCCGCATTATTAGCTTTACTGCAGGCAAAACAGAAAAAAGTTACACCTGAATTTCTTTGTAAAATACATTATTTTAGTTAGTTATCTTGTCATACAAGATCATGTGTCCAACTCAAAGTCATTCATTTTATTTATCATACCATTCCTCTCAATCACCCCAATCATGGATGATAACAAGCATGCCCACGTTCAGTTTCACATAGTAAAAAAAACTCATGCTTGTTGGGGCTGTACAGGAGCTACTGGAACATCATCAGAGGCAGGAGGGTTTTGTTGCTGATGCTCAGGATGCTGTTGAGGTTCCTCGGCAGGCTCTAGAGGTTTGCGGTGGACTTGGTTAAACAGGCGGTCCTTGATCACTTGGGACATGAGGCCTTGAAGTACTTCCATTGTTGTTTTACAACTGTTGGAAACATGAAAGGAAAGAAATTGGCAATTTCAAATCATTTAAAACGAGGACTATATTATCAAGTAACTTTAAAATATACTCATTTTGGTTGCCACCACCTTTTTTTTTCTTCTTTTTACCATTTTGGAATGCATTTGAACTTAATGAAATTTAACTCATTCATTGAGCTTATAACAACATTGATCCTTTAAATGAATAATTCAGAAGGTCCAAATTTGAAATTGTGCCGAAATAGGCATACTTTTTCTTTAACCTTATTTCTTTCCACAGCATAAAAAAGGGGGTATCCCGAATGTCTAAAGAAAAAAAAGGAGTATTTTTTTAAAGAAGAGAAAAATTACAAAATTAAAATACAAACCCATCCTTAGTAGCCTTAGTGAGCTTGTCCTCTGTCTTTTTGTCTTGTGCATCTGTTCCAATAAGCCCTCCCCGTCCCAGTTGTGATTCTGACTGTTCCAGCTTTTCGGAGAGGTCAAAAACCATCCCTGTTGTATAATCAGCATTCTGAGCAGAGAAAAAAATGAGTAAAAATTTTTGAAAAAAAAGAAAGAAAGGTTCTTGCAAACTTTATAATGTACTAGATCTATTTCTTAATTGGTTGATACAAGATATAATTATTTTTCTTTCCAATTATTAAAAAGAACAAAATGATGAAACTATTGAAAATGCGCTATGTTAGATTGTATATATGATTGTGTATGTAATAAATGTCCACTGATCATAATACTTCACAACAAGCAAGTGAAGTACAGTGCACTCCACTTAATTTGACATCCAATAATTTTATATTTGTCTTCATTGGACTTACTTAAAAAGTCTGAAATAAATCTCTTTTAGTGTTTCTTGCATACTTTAATTGACTTATTCCTTTTAGTTTGACAAATTTTCAACCCAATATGACAATATAACTAATTTATTTTAGAACACACAAAAAAACAGGTAGTTATGTCTCCATTAGATTAACTTGTAAAAAATTAATACACTTTGCACAGGCTAGACAAGTCAATGCACAAAAAACACTACATGTATTGTGTAGAGTCCTACAGCCAAGCCACTCCAGCTTTGGCACTCTTTTAAAACATATCTGATTATTTAACTTTCCCTTTATTCAATATAAAAGCTGTGGTTGAATTATCAGGTACGCACTCTATAAGCTTTATAAACGGATTTTGAATCTTGGGAAAACAAACAAAACCTGGAGATATTAGTTACGCCTGCTGCAGAAACATCCTATCCTTGCACTCTCTTTTGTATTCCACTTTGCCCTACTGCTCAATGGCCTGTTCGAGAAAAATCTTGTGTACGTATGTGTGTGTGTGAGAGAGAGAGAGAGAGAGAGACAGACAGACAGACAGACAGACAGACAGACAGACAGACAGAGAGGGAGAGAGAGAGAGAGAATTGTGACTTACCGTCAATAGACTAGATGAACTAAGAGTGTTAACCCAATATTTGTTCCATAGAGACTCTAAAAGGCGGCGATCCATAGATGACTTAAAGTATGACATATCAAGAGAATAGTACCTGAAAAGAAAAAAAAGATTAATTAATCATAGGAACCTTTAGAAATTGAAGTGGGAATGTAAATTAAATTAAGTGATATACATAAACATATACATAAGCTACTTCTTTTTTTTTTTTAATTATCGATGACCATTTTGTTTTGTAAAAGATTTGGCAACTCCGTAACAGTTTTAATAATGCAGTATGATCAGATATTAATTACATGCATAAAGTTTGGGAAAACTTAAAAGAAAAAAAGACTGTTACCAGTTTCAATCCATGCATTAATTTAAACTGAAAATTCAAATCACTAAAGCACTTATTTGAGCAGCTGATCCTAAAAAAATTCTGCCCCACAAGAATTATAAAAAGCAGCACATACAATTTTTTTTTTAAATATAAGAAATACACTGAAAATACTAAAAGATTTAACTTGTGTTAATACAGGACTTACCCTTTGCAGTGGACCCCAAAGTCTTCTATTTTATTCAGAGGGATGGACTGGTACTCTGACAAGGGCTCATCAGGAGGTTTGTATCCCTAATAATTGGGTACCAAAATGCCAAACAAAAAAAACATGTTTTCATCAATGCCTTTTATTACTTTTATAAACCAACATAAAGAATGAATGAAATGTTTTTTCTTTCTTAGAAAAGGTGACACAGGACACTTTTTTTAGTTCGCTATTACCGTTTCAATCTAGAATTCTGTGAGCGTGCGAGGCCAAAAATTCCTTGACTTAGTTTAACTCTTGTTCGACGATTGAGATAAATTGTTCGCTATCTTATTGAAAAATGAAGAGAGTTGAAATTCTAGGTTCCATCAGATCTAGACCAAGAGTTCTCTAAATAATCCTGACATTAAATTAGATCTAGATGATTTCTTTCCTGATAGCGACTTAGAGGTAGTTTCAGAGACCTAGTCAATGAGGAAAGTGAAGCCAGAGTATAGATCTAGATCTACCCCTACACCTGGTCCAAGATTTAGAAAAAAAAAACTGTGGCATCCAAGCTAACGAGGATGCACAACACACCTACCTTATAAACGGGATTGGGGTACATATTATACATGTACTAGATATGAGAAGGTAAAGCTTATCTAAAGCCATAACAAGGGGTTTGTCATAGAAAACAGAAATATGGCTCTAACTGGTCTTTAGTCAACACTAGATGGAAACCCTCAAGGGAGCCTAGGTGGAGTTTGGCAGCGGGATTCAGGAGCCCCAGGTTAAAGGCTTTATTTGGTAGTATATAACTTTCTATGAATAGACATTCTTAGATTAAGAAAAAAAAACAAAAACAAAACGCAAAAAAAAAATCTACCTTTGGATATGTTCTAAAAGCACCAATGTTGACTTTGCCAGCAGAAATTGTACGCACTGGATCAATCTGAATGAGTAAGATAACATATCAAAGTCTTATTGATCCCTATAGGGGAAGTTGAAACTGGCATTCCTATCATTAAGGTAGCAACATACAGATAAGGACAACAAATTTGTTGATAGCATGATAGCATAAATACAGGGTTTTTTTTAATTTGGGGGGGGGGGCTATCAAAACCGGTAAGAAATGGGGAAAATTTATGAAATATGTAAATTTAATGCAAATTAGGTTTCCAAAACCTAGAATCAACCGTAACAAACTTCTAACAATGGTTTTGGCAGTAATACCTAACATTTTGAACTAATTGACAACCCAAATAGATACTCTAGATCCAGAAAATTAAAAAAAAAAAGTGCCTGATGTGACCCCACCCCCTACAACACTTCACACAATTACAAAAAGAATCCGACAATTACTTAATTTTTGAAATATTTACTAGCACTACATTCATTTATTAAAGCATAATCTAAAAACAAAATTGGAGGCATTGAAAGTATTGCTCTTATTTCATTTAGGTCAAGTAGCCTCTGAGCTTGCGCTCTTTTGCCAAAAAATGTTCCCATGTCAGTATCTGATGTTACTTTGGCTTAAGAAAAATCACATATAGTGGAAATAAATTTTTATGAATTTTTTTTTTAAACATAAACAAATACACTTCTATCTAATATTTAAAAGAAACATAGTTTATTTTTTTGACAATGCTATGCATACATTGCATTTTATAAGATTTTTATTAGGTCTCATGTCTGATGTGACTAAACATGTGGACATTTTGTCACAAATCAGCTGTTTGCTTATTCTAGAATGCCAGATTCCAAGAAACTACCAAGGATTTAACTATGACATCCATAATACATAAAAATCATTAACAGATGAAATTATTAGAAGATTAAAATCCCAATTCAGGTGTGTGACATGATCTAGATATAGTCTGACATGACATGAGAAATAAGCATGACATCTCCATAAAGCCCACTTTTTCTTGCTCAAATACAAATAGAAAGTCAAAGTAAAGAAAAATTTGGAAAAATAATCTTACAAACCAAATATTATATAGATCTACAGGAGCACTGTTTGTCTGAAATAATTTTGACACCTAAACTTTTTTTTCCATTCTATAAACCATTCTTTATAAGCTTACAGTAGAAGATTAGGCTCTCCAATAACCTAGTTTTAACCTTCTCTAATATTTAGTCCACAAGACGATCTAGATTTCAACATGGGAAAGCACACTTGATGCGTGACACCTCAAGTCTTATCAGACTGAGAATTATTTGTTTTGTAAAAGTAATATGGAAATTTATATTCTTCAATTTCTTTTTTTTCTTTTTTAAAAGGCCCACTTTTTGTGACAACCGTATACAAAAAGTGTTATTAATATGAATGTAGGACTTCAGTTTCTCCATGACTGTGAATGGTGCAGGTGCATTGAATGTTAGGAGTTCAATGAATTGGACCTACGACTGTGTCCTTCACTGTCCAAAATAATAATTATAAGTAATACAACACTCCTTATGAAAAAAATATAGAAAAACTAAAAAGAAAAAAATTCAATCACTCTGGAGTAGTCATAAAAAGATGAGAAAAGTATTCCTATCAAATACATGTATAAATCTGCCATAGTAAGACCATAACATTATGTGTATCTGTAATAGTAGGTGCTAGAAGTCTTTCAGTTGCCATGTCATCAAACAATGGAAATGCAGTTTAGTGGCTTATACATCCCCACATCAGATTATTGCGAGCATAAAAGGGCCAAACTCTAAAATCTGAGTCGGACCGTCACTTCTTTCGAGTTATCTTATTGTTTGCTGTTTGCATGTGAGTACAACATGCACATCCCTATGCACTAACCACAAACATCAGTCTCACGAGTCGGTTCATGGACCACAGGAACATGCACAGTGGCTGGTTGTTCAGTGAAATTAGATGGCTACCAAAAACACTCATGCACGCTGTGTGGCACCCATGAGAATAAAACAATTCAAGCCTTGGTGGTGCCAGCTCAGAATTAAGAGCATCAAACCAGAAAGATTTGTAATTATGAGTATGGTCCTAACAGAATCTAGGAGAAGAAATGTATCCTCTTGTAAAATTAGGTGTATTAGAAAATTGAATAATCAGACTTTGTTTCTTTTCTAGGTATCCACTGTAATTGATACATTCCCTGAAATGATATAAGCAGACAGGATAAGGTAAAAATGGTAGGGAAAAAAAGGTCATTTAAGATAGAAAATCTTGAGCTGTGAAACAAAATAGTTGGTGACAATATCAAATTCCATATTAAATATTGCTGCATTTCAAATATTGAAATTCATTCTTTGAGTCATTTAATTTATTAATAGCTAACAATTAACACCCTTTTTTGCAGATCCCACTTTCAGAGATAGAAAGCAAGGGTCAGAGACTTTGCTTTTACGTGTACATACCACAATAGCAACAAAAGGTTCTTGAAACTGTTGATTCAACATTTGTGTTGAAACATCAATACCAGACAACCAGCAGCCATAACCAGGGTGACTGTGGTACCATCCAATAGCATTTTCCAAGCGCTTCACCTGAGGAGATTTTGAAAAATATTCAGTATTTATGTTAACATTAAACAACATCTGATCCTTTTAAATAATGTTCAGACTCATTCATTTAACTTAGAACAGAATTTTTGAAAGGGAGAAAGGGTGAGAGGGAGATGTTCCACCCCAGGGTTACTGTACCCCCCAAGAGAGGGAAAGATAGGGAGCGAGGAAGAGGGTAAGAAAAGGAAAGAGAAAGGGTGAAAGGGGGAAGAGGAGAGAGAGAGAGAGAGAGAGAGAGAGAGAGAGAGAGAGAGAGAGAGAGATTATGTACTCATTTTAAGAAGAAAAAGAGGTTTATCAGAAAAATAGGCATTTTAATATCTATTAGGTCTCTAGCCTGCAAAAGAACTGGTTAGCAAAATTGTCATCATCAATTTATAATTTATTTCTTATTGACACAAAACTTTTACTTTTTCGGAGTGCCTCAACACTCAAATATTTTCTTCAACTCAATAGAGAAACTGCATCAAAGCAAAAATATTAACATTTATGGTCAATATCAGGTTAGCCTTAACAAAAGTAAATTGAAAAAAAAATAGAGAGCCTAAAAACAGGTTTTTATTACTGTAAACAAGTTACAACAATCACAAAAAATGTCAATTGATGTATACCCAAATTCAAGCTTTGTACACTTTTGAGTACAACACTTATAATTTTATAAATGGTTTACCTGTTTAGCAGCCTCAGTGTATGCAGCCATATACTCATAAGCTTGAGCCTGAGCATTGACCCGTGTCTCTGTTCCCTCAACGGGCAGAGCAACGCCATCCATAACAATCATAGTGTTTCCATCAACCTTTCCCAACAACAGACCCATTACTTCCAAGTTCCCACCAGATCGGGCATGCATCACCATCTTGAGCAGAGCCAAAGCTGATACCTTTATGTGCTTGAAATAATGAGGACTGAACAGAAGCAAAAAAACCAAAAATGTAATTATCAAAAGGTGCATTCCACAAATCCAAAAGAAAGTTATTACAGAGTATCACAAACTTTTAATTCAAATTTAAAAAAAAATAAAGGTCCAGTTGAAAGTTGAAAGAATGTAAAAAAATTAGCTTTCAAGAACTTGAATTTGGTGTATAAAATTTTTTTTAAACATGTATATTTAATATAAATTTGCTTTTAAAACCTTTTTTTTTTATCACCAGAGTTCAATTGTTCATTGAATTTGAAATTATGAAGTCTGCAATAGAATGATAGATGTGATTAAGTCAAGCTATGGCATGGATTTGATGTTCCTCTAATTCAACAATTCATACCTACCTGGCTATCCATCACTTCAAAAGGGTTATATAATTTTCACCTTCCTTAGCCCCTTCCTTTCTTACTATCTTCCAGGATCTTTTCACTGGACAGGCTAACGGTAACTAATTACGAGATTAGAATGAAATAGAAAAAATCTACAAAATTATTTTTTGATTTCTTTGTTCTACATTTTGTTATTGCCTGAATAGCCATCCACAAGCCTTTGACACATTCGCCCCCTGTGCACCGAGAGAAAAGAAGACCAAGAGCAACAACAACAACAAAATAACGAAGTCAATGAACTGAAGACTGAAGGCTCATGAGTCCCCTTATTTTTCTGTTTAAAAATGGAGGTAGACTATTTTAAACTGACTTAAAAAATTTGGATTTTTAATTTTCAGTAGTTATAAATCTTGTTTGGCCTGACTAGATCTATATAGCGGGATCTTGGTAACAGGCTTTTTTTTTTAATATGGAATCAAAAGTCCAGTTGTAGATCTAAATCTAGTCATGTTCTACTTAACCTTGTACGAATAAACAATTAGATCTAGAATCTAGATCTACTGGTACATCCGTGTAAGCCTACGAATAAACAGTAAGGCCTCTGTTACCCGTGGTCAATTTATAGACCTTAGGCTAACAGTTTTGTCTCCTTGTAGCCGTGTACACATTTAACAGTTATCTACTGGTACATGTTGTGCGAATAAAAATTTTTGTACTAGTACCCGTGCACCAAACAGTTTTGTCTAAAGGTACCCTTGTACGAATAAGCGTAGCCTACAAACAACGTAAATAAATGCTACGCTAGACCAGTACCGGGGCAAGGTGGTAGGGCTACCTTGGAAATTTGGACTAGATCTAGATCTATTTAATCTAAATATCAACCTACTCCTTGTCCCATGGTTTTGCTGTTAGTATGTCTTGTTGTTGTTTTGCATCAAATCGATAAATTTCATCTACACCTGAAACAGTTTCAATATTATTTGCAAGCTCCCATGATTTTTTGGCCACTTTGGAGTCCATCTTGTTGATTTGTGTTGATCTTCCGCAAAGTGGCCAGGAGAGGAGGCATTGGGGAAAATTTATTTTAAATAAAGTAATGTATCGCTTTAAAATAATTTCTAAACTTATTTTAAAACTGATATAATACATCTTTTAAAAAATCATTTGACTAAAAATAAACTGCATGTTATAAAGATTAAAAGGAGCTGCTGAAAAATGGATAACTACTGCGGCAGAAACAGGTGACAAAGGGGTATTACTATTAGATAATGGGAAACGTTCTTAGAATTAAAAACTCACAGTCACACAAAGTCTCTGGTAAAACTCCACAGTGAGCAAAAACGATATAGGGAAGAAGGAGGGGGGGGGTGCAGATTTTACTCGTATTGTACAGTTTTGAAAGGAATAGGGAATCTGCGTCCGCAATCCCTCGACCCCATAAACAAATTTGATATTTTTCTTTCTAAGGGTGTCTTCGCTTCCTTGCAAGCCCTCGGAGATTTAGTGTAGCCTATCACACATGGCACCACAACCTGTCATCCTATCGATGATGTTGTATTACTTTGGTGAGCTTAATTTTTAAAACCAAGATTCCATTATGAAAGACGATGCGGTTTTTTTTTTCTTCATTTTTGTGTGCATTGCTCTTGTTGTTGTTGTTGTTGTTGTTGTTGTTGTTGTTGTTGTTGTTGTTGTTGTTGTCGTCGTCGTCGTCGTTGTTGTTGATTACAATTAATAATATTTAAATTATTGTGAGATGGGGAGTGCCCGTATATAGGCCTACATCAAAAGAGGCACGCAATTCTTAGATTTGCTACTGCACATTACTCCTTGTCGTTCTCTCCGAACTCGTATGAAGTGTCTCTCAATTTGACTAATCTGTTATTTCATCTTTCCATTTGTTAAGAGCGTCTAAATAGCCTATAATAATAATTATATTGTCGATCATCATACAATCTACATTTCTCCATTACTGTCTTTTGACTATGATGCTGCAACATAACTTAACCGGCTATTAGTTTTAACTCGAACGCTGTTCTTCCTCTTTCGTTACTCTCATTTTACATGAGCATTAGTACATAATATTTCAACCAGTTTTGACTCTGTGATATATCAATGTTTAATAAGATCGATGTGTTTTAAATATCCTTGTTTCTTAAGTTTTAATAACATGTGATTATAACAATTATTTGTGTATAACATTGAGAGCCTTTTATAATATTTCTATAATTAATTCTATAAAATTGTATTGGGGTGCTTATGAAAATGATTTCTGTCTTTTCTTTGTTGAGTTTTAGTTTGATGTAGTCCAGGCTGAATTATATTTTATACATACCTGGAGAGAATTTATGAGGGAAGGAAGGCATTCTATGTATGCAGATTTATGGAGCTCAGTGTCATCAGCATAATAGTGGTAATTGAAATTGTGATTATTCAAAACGAGAGAAAGTGGTTGAGAGTACCGGAACCCAACACAGAGCCGAGAAACACCAAATTTCATAGAACTTTCTTCAGACAGAAATCCCCCTGCGCTCACACTCTGACTTCTCTGATCTAGGTATGAAACAAACCATTTCAAAGCCATTCCAAAAGATGTTTCAAGTTAGTTAATGAGAACTTCATGATCTAATGTGTCGAAGACAGCAGATAAATCAAGGAGCGCCAATAAGGACACATATCCGGAGTCTGTAGCTTTAAGAAGATCAGCAGAGTTAACTTTCAAGAGCGCCGTTTCTGTACTGTGCCTACGTTTATGTATGCATAATGATGGACCTCTTTCAAGTCGTTGTTATATAAATGAGATTCGACTTGGCTGAGAACAACTTTTTAAAGGTTATTTTTAGAGGAAAGGCAAAATTGAAACTGGTCTGAAATTATTCACAAAGTAATACTGGAAACGTCTCATAATAGGCTACCATCATTATTTTGATAAGAGTTTATGTGGCTGAAAGCAGTACAATTACCGAAAACTGTTGATACAGATACGAAGGATGAACTGAACTTTGACTACCATAGTAAAAAATTAATAGTCAGTTAAGATGTTAGAAAGACATGACTGTATACCAGTGTAGCCTACGCACGAGAACTGTTTGACCCATGGTCTGTTTATCTAGGCCATGAGTGAGTTTGTAGAGTGAGCGCAGCATAGCAGCATAGAGCATGTCTTTGAGCTGCTTACTACGAGCTGAGCTAAGCATCGACAACGTACCGTGTAATCTTGTCCTAAGTGTACACCAAGACGGTTCGCTCAAGTCTCGAGTGGAAGAGCGAGGGTGAAACTTTTGCAGAATAATTCAGGCACTGAGCAAGTTGAGATCCAGGCTTGTATTGTTTGGGCTACCGTTCTTTCTGCTACAACAGTCTGCTGTTCGTAAGTTGCTTCAACTTTTTTCTTTGGCGATTATAGTAACCTGTTTTCTTTCTGTATCTGTCAGTCTTTCTTCTCACTCACGTTCTCTCCCTTATCTATCTATCTATCTATCTATCTATCTATCTATCTATCTATCTATCTATCTATCTATCTATCTATCTATCTATCTATCTATCTATCTATCTATCTATCTATCTATCTATCTATCTATCTATCCATCTCTCAGTCTATTTCCCTATCTTCAATTTGATTATCTTGGTCTACTTTGACGCATTATCGTATTTTGTTTCTTTATCTATATTAATATAATTTTGCCATGTATATGTTTTTGTCGTTGGTGCAAAATTTGGAAAATATGAGATGATTTGATAACTGCAAAATTATAGCCCCAATTGTTCCGTCGATTTGAGCGTAGGTTTGCCAAACTTCACTTTTTGTTAATTTCTCAATGAACCGAAACCATAAAGTTGACATCACGATGTAAATTGTAAATAATTGTGTATTACGTAATACTGATTACAATGTATCTTCTTTGTATCAGATTTATTTGTAGGTTTAGTTCAGATTTAACATCCAACATGAGCACTATATAGGCTATTATTGTGGACGGGCCCCAAGACTGACGTGTGGCAATTTAATTAATGTGCGGTCACACACGAGAGCGGGGAGATCTGAATTCCTGTCTCATCCTATCACATAACACCTTGCTAGTGGTCATTCACAGTTGTCAGTCGAAGCACGTGATGCGACGGTCGACGGTCAGCGGCTGACCGCTCTTGGCATGTGCACGCGAGGCTAGAACTGGCTTGACCAGATATCTGGGTCAAAGCATGCCCCGTGGTTACGCGCATGGCTAAATTTCAAACATTTCAATAAGTCATTTCACAAATCATTTTTAGTGTGACCTTCTTTTATTGCTATCTGAGGCTAATTATATACTACTTGGGTCTATACTTATAGGGGTATTCAAGAGAATGTGTGTTTATAGTTTTGAACCGAGAGCTGGAAAAATGGGCGCCTAACCCAGACCAAAGTTTGCCTCAGTGTAGCAATGCACAAGTTGTTGGACGGACGTCGCGAGCTGTTATCCGTCGTCCAACATCCAATGGGTGTCGAGAAATGAAGCCAGTAAAATAGATGGATGCATAATTAAAACATAACTTAATTTTCTATGTGGGCTCTATGTGGGCCACTTCACACTAAGTGGTTTATTCTAAGTGTTGTGTGTGAGCGATATCCAGAAAACAATATTCTTATATTGAGTTATTTCAAGGGGTAGCTACGAAGGAGTTATAAATATAACTTTGTAATGATGAAAGAAACGATGTTCGTTTCTTGAGAGGCTTTATAACAAGTAATAGTGAGTTTGAGTTTTCCTAGTCAACGATCTATACAGACTGTCCTTGTTTGTGAAGGAACACTGCAGTGCGTGCAACCTGTTTGCCAAATGGGAATAGCATTTCACACCCATAGCAAAAAAATAAATAAAAGCAAAAGTTAGTGTCAGACGGTGAAGTACGCTAAAAGGAGGGGGTGGGGAAGGGGAGTGATATAGTTATTTTGTGTAAAAAAAATTGCGTGAAAAAGAATACCAGAGTATGAACTACATGTATCTTTTTTGGACGTTTTGGTGCTGTGTCGTTCATAGAAGAGTATGACCTGCCTGTGATAGAGGGCGAACTGGGATTTGGGAGGAAATAATTATAATGTTGTGTGAATCAGAAGTTATCACGAAACGCTTTTCAAATAATTTTTTTTATGGAATGGTTTTTCAGAGGTAAGCAGACACAATTTTTGAAAATGACGTCAGGACAGCTGGCCTTGCTTTGCCTGCTTGGTTTAACATTCACGTTGAAGGGAGTGACGTCACAAGCACGATGCTCAGTACCGGAGTGGCCTTCGGGAATTGATGGGGAAAATCCATTGCAGCTGCACGCAGGGAAAGTATTGCTGGTAGCTCTGATGCAGGGCTATTGTCGGTACTGCTGGATCCAAGCACACAAGTAAGTCATGAAATGTGCGTGTCTGCTCGTGGAGGTGGGGAAAAGGGGGAAAAAAGAAGAGGGAGTGTCATAAATCGGAGTGTTGCGGAAAGAGCGTAAAGAAAAAAGGATAAAATCTCGCACGTTATAGACGCTGTAAGTGCTCTGACATAGACCTTCACATTATGAAACGAATTGCATTGGGATGGAATGCATTTCCAAAGTAGAGTCACATTCGCACGAACAGAAAAAAAACAAGTCATATAATTATGTATAAGTAAAGAAAAGACTGATGGATACGTAGATCCTCTTTGTAATGCTGCAGAGGCACTCTCTGATACTAAATTTGAATATATTTTGTCTACTGCCCAGAGAAGATGGTGAGACATATGATTGCTTGACCACAAAACGAACATACACATAGATTATGCAACAGACATACAGTGAGGACATGCTAATACAAATCAAAGAATCAAAGCATAGATGGGCTAACCAAGTAGCCAGATTGACAGACAATCGATGGACACCAAGAGTTTTCGTTTGGAAACCCAAACCATTTCAAAGAAGAAGAGATAGACCAAGCTTGAGATGGAGATATGTATTTGAACAGTAGTTAGAAATGCAGTCTTCCCACAGAGTGACACCTTGCTGCTTGTTGGGAGGCTTGCGTGTCTCAATGATCTATAGAGCTATGCTGGCTAGAGATTCGTTTCCTGGTAGGGTCACCCAAGCCAAAGGTAGAGACCAGATTAAGAACAGTCAGTGGTCCTCCATGTTGGAGGTTGGGCATGGGATCAATAACACCGTCTCGTAAAGAAAAACCATTATTACAGAAATCTCAGCAGAATCCACAAAACCTGCTTGGTTGAGGAAGAGTTCTCTCTTGTAGAGCTCATGACGCGCACCAATGAAATCCCTTGGTAAGCTGGTGTGCCGACAGTTCCTCTTACGACCAAGACCAAGACCAGGATAGGGACCCGGAACATCAGAACCGTGTATCAAATGGAAGAAACGCACAAGTATGTATGGAATGAACAGGTACATTTTGAAGATATTGGGGCTGTGTGAGACGAGAGGACAGGAAGAACGAGACTTGACGATGGAAACACCATAATCTATTCTAGAAACGAAGAAGGTCAAGCACAGACACATGGGGTCGCATTGCTTTTGACACCCCAGGCAACATGATAATCTGTATCACCAAGGATTGGGGAGGGGGGGGGGCGGTGGCCCTGCGGTAGAACATCGGCTTCCGACGCAAAAGGTCCGTGGTTTGAGCCCTGGCGATTTCATTACCTACTGGGTCGGTGTCAGTTTAATGTGACCGTCTGAGACAGGAGTCATGGTATCCCCGCCCTGTCTCGTGTGTGGCAGCACATAAAATTGTCAGACGTCAGTCTTGGGAGCTGTCCACAATAGAGCCTATATAGTGCTGCTGTCGGACGTTAAACCAACTCAACTCAACTCATCACCAAGGATTGTCAGTGCAAGATTCAACTTGAAGGGTAGAGGATTCACCATCATCCAGTGCTATGCTCCCGCAAATGAAGCATACATCGAGGAGAAAGTGAACTTTTATGAACACGCCCCGACGGCGATCGACAAAGTCCCGACGAGACACATACAAATATTGATAGGAGACCTGAACACTCAAGTAGGCACAGACAACAACAAAACATGGGGCACTGGAGAACAGAAGGAGAATGGAGAATTCTTCACTGAGTATCGCTACTTAAAAATAACGTGGTAATCGGAGGCACGTTGTTCCCGCACAAGATCATCCACAAAACAACATGGATTTTCTACGACGGCAAGGCCTAAATTCAAAATATAGCATATCACAATCAGTAGAAAGTGGGGACGGAGCTTGTTCGATTAGAATGAACGCAAGGCAGGCACAGCATCAGATCACCGCCTGGTTGTGGCAGCCAGTAGGCCTACTTAAGACCAAGCTAAAGGTTTTCAAAGACATAGGCGACCAGCATACAAGTATAATGTATAGTGTCTAAGATAGAACTGAGGAAAAAGTTCAGCGTGCTCTCCTTACCACCTGCGAGAGACCTAAAAAGAAACGTATTCAACAGTTTTGGTCAAGAAGACTTGGAAACACAACTGGCACCTGGGCACTCCTCATGCACAGAGCGGAAGAACATGAAACATCATATCGACCAGACACAGAAGAATAGAGATGTGAAGAAAAGAGCCAGGAAAGACGAAAGAAATTACATAGAGGATTTGACAAGAGAGGCAAAGGCCCAAAGAAATATGAAGAAACTATACGAGATCACAAGAACTCTCTCGGGAGGAACAGAAAACCCAGTCGCTCCGCCAAAGAAACACGAGGAAGAGTAGAGGACAAGATAGGCGTTGTTTGCTCTCGCCGACAGTCTTCCTGATGGTGGTATACAGGGGAACAGGCGAGAATACCAGATGCCTAATCAATAAAGACCGATAGCCTTTCAACAACCTAAGACCAACCTGCTGGTCTACAGCCCTGTCGGATTTTCAATATCAAAGTGAATTCAGTCTAACTCTATGGCTCAGAAACATGGATTGTGACTAAAACCAACAGCCACACTTTGCGAATATTCACCGACAGGTGCCTCAAAAACATCACCAACGTTAGGTGGTCCAAATTTGTCCCAAACAAAGAACTGTGGGACAGAGCGAAGCAAACCCCCATCGAGATGGAGATCGGTAAACGCTGGATAGGCCACACACTTAGAAAACCAGTATCGAACATCACAAGACAAACCCTGCACTGTAAACCCAAGGCAAACGCAAGGTCCTTTGCCCGAAGCAGATTAATTTGGCGGCGAAGCACGTACAGTCACACATGTACAGTGCGGGGATACCATGACTGCTGCCTCAGAAAGTCACATTATACTGACACCCACCCTACTAGAAGTTAACGAAAACGGACAAATGAAGTTTTGCTTGGTCGTGGGTTTCGAACCAGGAACCTCCCGATTGGGAGACTAACTGTGTTTTCGGATAACTATTTGCAGAGAGATATAATATCGTTTGTTGCCATTTTTATAACCCCCCCCCCCCAATAATGGTTAATCTAGAAACAGATAGTAAATGCTTTAAACATACATGTATTTGATCGTTTAAAATAAAACCACGATTAAAATTCTGAACGTGCTCTTTAACTCTTTCGGTCAAATAAACCATATAAAAAGGAAAAAAATAGAATTGCGCGCCTTTTAAGTTTGTATGAACCTTTTGTACAGTCCAAGTCTAAACTCTAGCCATGTCTTCCTTCAATTTTCAGCTTAGAACGCTTAAGGGACCACTTGCATAATAGGGGTTTTTCTGATGTGGAAATGATACTTATCAACGGAGGGGGAGCTTTATCCAGGATCAACAATGAGACTTATGCGCAGTACACGAATCTGACAGTGTACCAAGATACCGCGAACAACACGCTGTTTAACTTGTTCGGTGGAGAAAAGGATGACTTCATTATATACGACAGGTTGGTTGGTTCCTTTTACTGGTGTGTTTAATAATAGTACTAACGTTTAATCAGTTCACATAATGGACCCTGGTTATTAATTGAAAAGCATAATTATGTAATTTCATGGTTGTTTTTCATGAAAGAATGTAGTCATACGGTATCAAATTTAACGATGATTATATTTTTATTATCATTATACAGAATGGTTAATGTTATTTTTAGGGATAGATACAACGATGATTGAGGGTCAAGGAGAGCGTTCTGGGTGCGGCCATCAATATTAAACTTATCCTAATTTATAATATTACACATTGACAAAGAGTTAAATTATTTCAGCATATAAACATTAGTGTCATCGATTAAAATAGAGAAATCCAAATTATTCACCTTAGGTTACTTGTTGATAAATTATTTCTTCATTAAAAACATCAAATCAGTTTATCTATTCATAATATACTCATAGAAATAAACTAATTTGTCCTACATATTATAATTTTGTTGTTGTTGTTGTTGTTGTTGTTGTTGTTGTTGTTGTTGTTGTTGTTGTTGTTGCTGTTGTTGTTGTGTTTATTGTTTGTTTGTTTGTTTGTTTGTTAGGAAAACAATCGCGTAACCGAACGCTTGCCCATCTTGTGGTTGGATTGTTAGTATGTACGTAAAAAATATTTGTGCCGAAAGTGCGCAGTATCAATATATGCTTAAGTGTCTCCAAGTACTTTCTATTTCACTGATTGAGATGCTCATCACTTTTTTTTTTACAGATGCGGACAGAGAGTGGCGCGCCTGACTCGCCGTTTCAGCTACCTTGGCCACACGTACACAGAGAGGGCGCTGAGAGCCATCCACCGGGGCTTTTCTTGGTGTTCCTGTAGCCTTGATCCTCAGACAAGCAGAACAAGACGGTCTGCTAATAACTGGATGGTCCCGTTAGCAAACAACTGATCGTGTCAAAATATAAACCTTTCTCCTGTTATTCAGCTTTCAACACATAAATGTGCATGCAACGATCGAGAATCAGTCCAGTCTACAGGAGAGTGCGCCTGTACCAGGCGTGTGAGCGGTTCGAACAATGAGACTCTAGCCTGGTCCTGCGGTTGTCACAAGCCGTCTCGCATCACCCAGCGTAGATGATCCTGTCGGACATGTAGCAGCACTTCTAGGGGTGTGTGTGGAGATGTGAGGCACTTGGCAACCTGACAGGCTCGGTGCCGTTGTCAAAGAGCCCATGTCAGTTCTGTCATTAAAAAGTTGGAAGTGAATACAGGAGATCAGGGATGGCTAGGTGGGGACGGAAGTATCTTAAAAAAAGAAGGGGGTTTAGTCAGTGCACCATGTAACTGCAGAGTTATAGAGAACTCAAGAATACTCTGACAGAGGGAAAACGTGGAACCGCTTCCTTGACATAGGCTTTGACAGAAGTCTGGGGGATCTATTGGAGCCTCCTGACCCCAGTCTTGACAGGAACAGGAAGAGGTTACCACAACCTGATCGTCGGCATGACAACAGGAGACAGAGGGTCAAAGCTGGTTCTCTTCTGTTTGGAACTGGTTCCTGTCTCTTTTTAACTAAATCAAGCAAATAGGGGCAGTCGTTAAAAAAAAAAAAAGAAGACAAGACCTATCCATGGCTTATGATTTCTCTTTTCTGGACGTACATTTATTGTCTTTGTCAACATTTCTTACATTTTTTGTCAAAAAATAAAGATAATGATTTTACTTATCGTGCAACACACACAATTCATATACTAAAACATCACAACTGAAACTGCAATGTAATAACTGTGTTATGATATTAGTATAAAACTGCTGTTACATTGCAATTGTTACTGGTACTTGAGAATAGCTTTAAATTTGACCCCACTCCTCAAAGAATGTCACAGTCGAGGCGATCTTATTACTAGACTTAGTCTGTCAGTCAAATTCACAGTAGATTAGAAAATCAAATTACGAATATAACCGTCACTTAAACCCAGCCTAACACAGCTTATGGTGAAAAACTTTGTCCACAGTGATTGTGTTTTTTTCCCATCCATTGCCGACAATGCTGCCTGTCGACTATGGCATTGTTTTTGTTTTGTTCTGTTTTGTTTACCAAATAAGTGCGAGAGTTTTCTAGTCCGTAACATGATCGCCTCGGCTGTATGGCATTATCTCATCTCTGAGGCCTCTCGGGCTCTTGATCACTATGATGGCGTCCGACGAAACCTAACAACGGAGTCGGGGACCAGATTACACAATGGAAAGAGCAGACGAGAAAACCCCGGACGCTACAAAGATGAGATTTTAGTATACTATTTTTGCTCAATGATATATATAAGCCTATGCGTATCCTATAATCAATAAGTTGAAACTAGACTGCATATTGTGTTATATTAGCTAGCACTAATCATTCAGCAACCTTTAATTTTGGTTTATTTGAATCCTATTGTAAAACTATTGCATCTGTTTGCCTTTATCTGTGTTTAGGCCCTACGTTTGCTCGTTGGTATGTTTGCTTTTGATCCGATCCAAACAAAACAAAAACTATGTATACTGTGCCTTACACTGAAAAGATAGGGAAAGTCATCTATCTAGCCTACACAATTGGACATGTGAATTGATTGTACATTTTTATGAACCCAATTTTAAGTCTCATATAATATATATATATTATTGCTTTTTTTCAGTTTCGCGATTTTTGATCCTTAGTAACTCTTATAAAAACGGTATGCTAGAGTATCATAGTAAACCTTTGTGTGTGTGTGTGTGTGTTTTGTTTTGTGTTTTTTCTAAAGTGGCAAACACCTTTGCAGCAACATCAGATGATTGCATCTTTCTCAATTTTAATAATATTTATAATGAACTGTTTTTTTAACATAACGTATTGAGTTTTGTAAACATCGGATTCCTCCCCTCAACTGCAAAAAGAATACAACCTATTAGACAAATACAAACCACGTAGGATTAAATATACATCTAAGATTAATGTGTATGTCTTGACTACTTATAATCAATTTTAAAGATTATTTGTGCGTGAAAAATGTTATGTGTAAATGAGCCTTACTTTTGCAAATTCGTTCAAAATAAAATATAGATCTATAAAAACTAATGACTCCAAGATTGTTATTTTGTTGTCGCTGGTTGTTTTTTTTCTTCTTCTTTCTTTTAATCCTTTACACAATATGATTATTTCCTTACCAAATAATTATATTAGGATAGACTTATGCCGGTTAATTAAATGAACAGCAATGTAGGGCGTATTGTTCAGCAATGATTGTGATTTCCGTGTAATATAAACAGTACCGTTATGCCCAGCAACAGCGGAAGCAGCAGCAACAACAACAGCAGCAACAGCAGCAGCAGCGGCGGCGGCATACAGCAACCATAACAACAACAATGAAACATTTTCTTAAAGAAACAAAAGAAAACAAACAATAAGGCACACATAAACACAAAGAATGGGAAGGAGAAGAGATGTTTAACTTCAAACATCATGAGGTGTAACACTACAGGAGGGGCAGTGGCACGAAGTCCAGCAAACGATCGCATAGTGTTTTCCGTAGTTCTTACTTGAGTGTCTGTCAGCGAAGTCTTCTCTATTTTTGAATTTTTATAATCGGCTACGATATTATCACATCATTATTATCTTGGACAGCACACTTCTCTCACTCGTGCGGCTTTCAAATAATGCGTTTTTAGAGCTCACATTTTGTTTATTTCATAATGGTTACGTGTTTCTATAAGCGCTGGATGCTAATCATTTAACAAGGAATGAAGTAACAGGATCTAAGCGTTGAACCTAACATTCAATCTATAGCTTCTCTAGCCTTTCTTTTGATCTCTAGTTCTCTACTACTGGGGGCGCTAAATCTAACAAACATTTGACATCGACGATACTAAATACATTTCATAGCTCACATGCGGTACCCGGTAGGTCTAAAAGGTGGTTGGAGAATGGTAATGTAGCATAGTCCCTTTTGTTTGTTTGTTGTTTTTTTTTTTTATATTTCTTTTGTTTTGTTGCTTTTTTTTTACACTAGAAAAGCTTTCTATTTTTTGTAGTATCTCATAGGTTTCCAAAGGATGATCCTATTCGGCTACTACACCCATAAATTTTATGTCCTGGCACACAGAGAAAATATGTGGATACCTGAGCTCCTGTTTCAGGCGGTCACACTACACTCACACCGACACAACATGTAGGGGACAAAAAGCGACAAGTAAGCTTAAATATTCACGATTGTGAGGATGAACTCGTTAGGCGATTCATAAGAATAAAGAAGAGAGGCCCAGTGCTCTTTTAAAAAAAAATTCCTTTCCCCTTCCCAACCACACACACTTTTTTGTTTTATATTTTAATCTGTCAATTATTTTTTTTTTTTTTTTGTAATCTGGCCCTGGCATTTACTATTTGTCGCGTTGACAATTTTTTTTTACGTTTTAACTAATTCTAACATTACCAGAAGCTTTGTTTCCTTTTCTTCCATCAATTTCTAGGAAATAGAATATATACTACCGGTAGGGTCTATATAATTATTTGTTTTACTCAATAATAATATTGCCTTGTCGCCACACGCCCCAACAGAAAATTATTACAAGGGAAATAACACGTTAGGCTACGGTTTACAATGATGGAGTTTCGGTTTTCGACTTGGTACAGTCACGTAATTTTTCATAAAGACGAAACAAAACTTGATATATAACAAAATACTAGTTTTATATATTTGCTTATCATTTAACTGCTAGAGAATTTATAATTTATAAGGGGAAAAGAAAACACATTGAAAAAAAAAAAAAACTTTTTCTTATTAAAAAAAAAAAGTTTTCAAACTGAAAATATCAGAGTTACCTTTCTTGTTATATCCATAGAAACCATGAATAGTTTACGTAGATCTATGGGGCTCCGAGCTTTGTGAAGCTTTATTTGAATTTACTTTGAATTAGAGCTTCATAATTATCTTGTAGTGTCACGGGCACTTTTCTTCTAAGGAGGTCCCTCTCTTCTCCAGAAAATTTGAATTAAAATGCCTTTTTTACACAAACCAAAGGAAAGAGAGCCTTTGTGGAAGGAATGGGATTATCTCGCTCAGAAGAAGGGTGTTCGCCACACTGTTTATTCCGTCAATGGGAATGAGTATACAGGAGAATGGCTAGACAACAAAAAAGACGGTAATTTTTTCTCTACCATTTAGAGATTCAACATCTTGATCTAGATCTAGGTCTGACTGAAAAACACATAGGCTATGTTTTTCTGGTCCTATAAAAATGAATCAAAAGACCGGTACATAAATCTGGAGTCTAGATCTAGATCTAGAATCTAGATCTCTATATTATCTAATCTTGATTTATAAACCGACTTTTAAACTCCGTAACACTAGATCTATAGATATACTGTCTAACAAGTCTCAAATGGGCTTTGATAAGTATAACTATCAGTGGCTTGTCAGGAATAAAACCGGTGCTTCTATGTGATATCAACTTGCCTTGTCAGTACAGGTTAGGCCCTATAATTAAAGTAAAATATAAAATATTTTTTAAACACGCTTCTATTTGTATGAATAATGAAAGGTTGATAGTTAAGATAGTTTTTTTTTTATAAAAAATATCCCTAATATAGGCCTTTGTCAACTAGATACACATTTTCATGCCTGTAATTACCCTGCAATGACATAACCTGTGTAACGTAAGTGGCAACTCAGCTGCCTTCAATAAAATTAGTTGATTATGAGAAGTGGAAATGAAAAGTGAGCTACCTTTTCACAGTGTGAATGCTGCCTTGCTTCTCAAATAGCCATGACTTCCCTTACAACTGTGACCCAGATTTGATACGGCCCTGCTGCGCTTACCTTTGATCATTCCAAAGATTTTTCTTCTTGTGTGCATAGAGATGCTTTTGTTTGTGAAGACTACTTTCAGGAAGGCTGCCTCTGCCATTTTTTTTAGATTTAGGTATTATTCCTATCATTGCTTGAGATTCAAGTTCTCAAATTGGTCATGCTGTTTTAGTTTAGTTTCTTTGATATTATTATTTATCTTTTTTTTTCTTCTGACAAATGACCAATACTTCTGTGTTTAGACTATTTGATTCCAGTTGTTTAACTTTCGTTTTTAGAAACTGCAAAACCATCTTGAATATTTAAATCACAGCTAGTCTATTCTGGTTATAATCTTTGTTGAGTTTTGTGTCTTATGGAAACAAGGACACCAGCAAATTCCAAACAGAAGACATCCTGCTCAGCGGTAATGAGCTCTAATTGATTAAGCTATATAGTATACCCTCCACCTAATATAAGTCATGTACATGTGTATTTGGGTTTAAGATTTGGGGTTTAAAAAGATGCATTGCCTATATTGAAAATGGCTTGGTTTATATTTGTCTCATAAAAATCAAAAGGATTTATGCATTGATTCATCAAAATTAAACCATCATAAGTTCTTATTTCTACCCAACCACTTGTTGAACTGTAGCTTTTTCTTGCCTTCTAGGTAGCTTAAACATTGTATGTAGCAAAAAAATAAAACAAAAAATTTGACCAGTGAATTTGAACATGATTCTTAGCTCCAAAGTAGGACAAATATTATCCTTACTAAAAATATTTTCTCATCTGTTTTAATACTTCCTATGAGTTTAGGCAAAGGCACTTTTAAATGGAAAGACACAGATAAAGTCTATGATGGTGATTGGAAGAAAGGCAAAAGAAGTGGCTTCGGTACCCTCACACACTCAGATGGCAAAGGAGGTTTTACCAAAGAGTACTCTGGAGGCTGGAAAAATGATTTGCGACATGTAAGTTTTATTATTAGTCGTTGCAAACTTATTATTCTTATACCTTCTTTTTCATTAAAAAAAAAAGAAGAAACCAAATTTCTCCTACTAAATCATATTTTCATTTAAAAGCTTTTGCATGGAGAAGCCTATTTTAAAAATTTCTCTGCATGAAAATATGGTAAAGATATTGTCCACAATACCAACGTACATAATATTTAATCTTGTTCCAGCGTGCATAGTTCTGTGCAGCATATACGTTTTTTGTTGTTTTGTTTCAGGGCTATGGCACTGAATTCTACTCAGACTCAGAGTTCTATGAGGGGGAGTGGTATGCAGGTAAGCGGTCTGGCTGGGGACGCATGTATTATGAAGATGGAACCATCTATGAGGGTGAATGGTATGATGATCAACGCAGTGGACAGGGAATGCTTCGGCTGAGTAAGTGTATTCAACTAATTATCTGAAACTTAAAGATTTAGCAAACAATCTCTACAAACCTGGTACATGTATTACATCACAATTCCAATACCCTTTCCACAGATTATTATGATGCATCTCATTTGACATTGTTTACATTTAAACAGTGAGTTTTTCATATTTTTTTTTTTAGTAATAAAACAAAACTGAACAAAATGCCTCAAGTCATTGTTCTAATCATTTTTTTTACATCTAGAATAATTATTTCATTTTTTTAATGTTTTTGAAAAGACAATAATTATAAAAAGAGTGTATTTTTTAATAGTTTTAGGTTCATCTGAAATTTTTCTGTCAACCTCTCATCCTTGTTATCTCTTGGAAAAAAGAATATTTCCTTTTCTTTAGTCAAATATGTTTCACAACATTGATAAAACTTGTATTGCTAAGAGTATATCTCCTTTTAAATAGTTTCTATCTTCTATTTTCTTCTCAAGGAGTTCTTTTGAATTGTTTCTACTCTTATCTATACTTGTTATAACAGCAAATGATAACAGATATGAAGGATCCTGGAAAGATGGCAAGAAGAATGGAGCAGGCAAATTTTACTATTTGGATTCAGGTCAGGTGTTTGAAGGTGTATGGAAGGACGATGTACCCAAATGCGGCACAATGAAAGATTTTGGTCGCGACAATGCCCCAGACCCAACGCAATACCCCATACCTGATGTAAGGCATATTGCTTAAAAAAATAAACCAAATCATGTTCATCCTCATCTTCACCATAGATTGAATGCTCTTTTGCATCTCATACTCAATTTTTTTACACTTATTAGATGTCAATTTAAAAACATGTTAAAGTAATGCATTATGCATCACTCCACAGTTTCTAAAAATGGATTTTTGTTTGAGTGAATAATCACAATACTGTTTTGACCAATTACAGCTTTAATATTGAATGTGCAAAATGTTATCTTTAGTTAGAAAGAGGAAGGAAATTAAGTTAAAAAAAAGAGTGCAGCAAAAGTTTTTTTAAGTTAATAACTTAAAAACATGACATTCTTTTCTGTTTTCAGATAAAGCTCGCTAATGCTGAAGCAGTTGTGGCAGAAGCAGAAGATCACTTTTTACAAGACCAGGAATAGAGCATTCATTTTGAATATATGTTTGAACTCCATAACACCAAAATCATAAAACTCTGTAGAGTTGACTGATTGTTCTTTTCACTAGATTAATCTGATTCATTTGTAAAGTACAAGAAACAATAACATGACCTAATGTGTCTAGTGCAAAATTTAGAAGTGTGAAAATAAAATCATCAACCACGAGAAAGAATTGAAAAATTGGTTCTTTTAGTTTACAAAGTGAAAATCTATTCACACAATTATGATTCTATCTTGTTACTTTGATACTATTTTCAACCTGTGAAAGTCCAGTGTAATGTTCTGAACAACAGCACCTTTTGAGGTGTTTATCACATGTAAGTTTTGTGAGCATTACATTGACTTTGGGAAAAAGATAAAAGCTTGCTAGAAAGAAAAAGAAGAGGAATGATGGAAAATAGAATACAGAGAAAGTTATAAAGAGATTTTGTAAGTGTGCAGGAAAGAGAGACATAGATAAAGAGAAAGAAAGATAAATAGAAAAAGAGTGTGTGTGTGTGTGTGTGAGACAAAGACAGAGTGGTGAGGGTAGGTAAACAGAGAGAGAGAGAGAGAGAGAGAGAGAGAGAGACAGAGAGAGAGATTATTTTATGTTATTATCAAGCATCTTCAACTGTTGCCATTATGAGCAAATGGATTATGAAGAAAGGTGACAATTGCTCGCATAATACATACATGAAGAAAAAAATCTTTGAAAATAAAGCAAAGACAAAGTCATCAATTCATGTATATTGGTTTAAAAACATGCACATGAAGAAATAAAATTGTCTTAACCATCGAACTTCAAATATTTTGTCTGCTGTTCACAAAAGTGTTTTTAACCTCAAAATCAGTTTGTTGTTGTCCCTTGTTTGTTTGTTTGTTTTTAATACCCAATTATTTTTGTATACTTTTTCTCACGACTATTTAGTATATAAATCATATGGCCCATCTAGCCACTCTATTAATCTCCTACCTCTCTCATCCCCGCCCTGTCTCGTGTATGGCAGCACATAAAATTGTCAGACGTCTGTCTTGGGACCTGTCCACAATATAGCACACATAGTGCTGCTGTTGGACGTTAAACCAACCCAA
>RQTK01000013.1:529898-541341 GCA_003991915.1 Elysia chlorotica
CTACTACTACTACTACTACTACTACTACTACTACTACTACTACTACTACTACTACTACTACTACTACTACTACTACTACTACTACTACTACTACTACTACTACTACTACTACTACTACTACTACTACTACTACTACTACTACTACTACTACTACAGCTACTGGTGCTGTTGTCCCGTTTGATACAAAAGGCCTTTATTACAGGGATGTCTCTCCCTCATTAATTTTCTTATCAACCATTATAGATCCCAGGTGAAAGTATTGATGGTTTTGAAATATGTTTGTTTGTTTTTTTTTCTTTTGTTTTTTTACGTGACCAGATGATCTCCTGTCCCAGCTGCATCATTTTGAAACAGTAATACCCCAGCTTGTTGATGAACGTGGAGATTTTCTCAGCTACCATGTTTCACATTCTGGCGTGCTCCGACATCATCACCACGAACACAGAGCTCGCACAAAGAGGAGAGCAAATGATTTTGAAAAAAAACATAGCTCAAAGAATAGCCCAACGAGCGACCAAGAGACAGCAGCAAATGGCACTTCTAAAACTGAACATCCAAACGTTCATCTGGACGGAAGCGACCAAGCCGGCCGGAGCTCGGTGTTTTACAAGCTTCGGGCTTACGGAAAGGAGTTCCACTTCAACCTGAGCCTCAATACGCAGCTCCTGAGCAAGGACTTCGCTGTGGAGGAGTGGGGAGACGACGATGCTGAGCAGGGCAGCGGGAGACCAACCATGAGATCGGATGAGATTTGGGGTTGTCACTACACAGGCTTCACCCTGGATCTTGGCACATCGGATGCAGCAATCAGCAACTGCAACGGCCTGGTGAGACTTTTGATTTGCTTTTTATAATTGAAAATACAGTCGTGAAATAAATAATTGTTTATATTTTTAATGAATACGTTATAGATTTCCTTTGGATTACAACACGTTTTTTTAAAATAGAGCAGCTTCGACTCTTCAACGCTTCGATTGTTCAGATAATCTCTTTATCTAAAAGGAAAAGCTCTTACGCGCCACTATCCGGACTGAAGTACTCTCGAAAAGTAGACCTAAAACCCAATGGGTAATTCTGGAAAAAAAAGAGTATCATGCAGTTTTGAAGACACAAAGGGATCAACATTACTTTTTTTCGCGATTTCTCTCTTTTCTTTTTTACAGAAAATAAAATAATTATGTGGAGCAAATATGCTTTAAACTGGAAAACGTTGGCAAACTTTGATAGGAAAGCACAAACGTGAGTGCAGTTCATGGACCTTCTTACAAAATAGGGCTGTAGACGATCTGAACCCCACTTCTGCCTGAGGTATAATTTATGTCCTCCTCAAAATGTCCACAGATACCATTCGCCGCGTTGAACTCACACTGATCTAGTGAAGGAGGTATCGAAGCCTGGGTCCGCGCATGGCACAGGTTTTTAGCCAGTCGAATGTGCAGTGCAGTTACAGTATAATATCTGCTTCCATCTTTTTTTACTTTACTTAAAAACAACTGAGGCGATTTAAGCTGCCTTTTTCACACTTTTGAAATGAAATATGGCAAGGTGATGGGAAAAGGGGAGAAAGAAGGAACTAAATAAGAGATTGTAAAGTCGTAGAAGAACAGGCTGTATAGGAGAGTAGGCAAGATAAGACAATAACATAAATATAGAAACTACATTTTAAGCTTGTATTTTATATCTGGGTGTACCACACTTTATGTTTGAATATTACATTTTGTTGGGAAAAATACATTACGTGGAAACCCTTAGTGAAGTTGCGAGAAAGCAATCAGCTCTCAAGATATTTTTCGATCTTCGGGTATTTTTGTGAACATTGTCTTCCATCATGAAAGTAAAATACATGTAGTTTTGTTATTTTTATTTTTAAAAATTTGATAATTGTGATATATTTTTTCTGAATATTTTAATACACTGTATGGTGTTTCAAAATTTCAAACGGATCCAAACGACACTTGTAAATAAAAAAGGGACACATAAGACACTATTCGATAAGTAGTAATAATACGACCATGCGAAAATAGGGCACCAGCCAAGAAAACTGGCACCAATTCTAACTTATGTTTTATTTTAGGGAACAGCTTCACCTATTTGGACAAGGGCCCAAATGCTGAGCGAAAAAAAAAAACAAATAGGCTCTTGGTGTAGGTGTAGGTATTTGGGTTAATCTCTGTAGATGACCTCTTTTCACGGTGACCTTAAGAAAAACCTCATTTAGATTTATCTCAAACACGTAACGGACTTGGGTTCCAGTTCTTTGTATCTTAAAGCATCCAACACTTAGTTCTTTTTTTTTATTTGTCCGACCCCGCGTTCTCCCTTCTGTTTTGTCTCTTTTAATCGACCTAGAATATTATTGTGCTGTTTATATGCCTCTCTTTATTTCTTATTCCTCTCTTTCTCTCTTTGTTTTATAATATCTGTGTCATGTCCCTGCCACCCTGTTTCTTCATAATTATATATATATATTGTTGGGGTTTTTTTGGGTTTTTTTTGTTCCATTTCCCACCTTTGTTCAATATCCCTCTCAATTCCCAGCTTTATACATCTCACATTGTAATGTTCTTTCTGTATCTCTCCCACTTCTCTCTCTCTCTCTCTCTCTCTCTCTCTCTCTCTCACTTGATCTCTCTGTGATCTTTTTCTATAGAAAGCTTAACAAATAGTTTGTTTTTCTCTCACGTCGTATGAAAATGAAAGAGGCATTTTTTTTCAATCTATTTAATTTTAAACAAAAGGCACATTACAACATGCCATAAATTGATACCTCAAGCGGTGATTCGTAGTACGTTCAGTCCTTTTTTTTCTCTGTTTCTTTTTTTTTACAAAACAAATTTATTAGGTAATAAAGATTATTTGTTAAGCTTCCTATAAAAAAAATAAAGCATTAACCTCACTCGATTCCCCTGGAAACTGCTCATTCTTTGTGTTGGGCGCCACACCTTCTTATCTCTGTTATTTTAGGAGTTAGCTTCGTGTTCTACCCAGATCAAGTCACTTCATACTTTTCATTCCTAGATTCTTGCCTCATTTATTTCTTTCTTTACTTTATATGTCCCACTATTGCTCTTTTTAGACATCGCTATAAAGATAAACTTTTAAGGTGACTGATCATGACATGAAAAAATGGGTCGAGTGTTTTTAAACCTAATTCTATCTTTTAAAGGATGCTCTTGGCGCGAAATTAAAAAAAAAAAAAAAACCTCTTAGTACTGATTTTCTAAAGCTGTATAGTAAAACTATCAATCTGACAGAATGATAGCCCAGTTTGCCGAGTTTGTGCTAATTAACTTGGTTTCCAGTGAAAACAATTTCCAAGTAGTTTTCTCTGTAACCAACATATTTTCAAGCGATCAATTTAAACTTTCACTTTTCTGTTTATGTGTGTCTCACGATGCCCCAGGCCAACTGGTTTTAATTATACATATTATTCTTAATTCCTGCAAAGCCTTCTGCACAGGCCTGTGTGCCTTATTAGTGTGGCTGCCTGTTTCGTGCAAGTAGAGATGAACAATTGTAAACAAATAACTAAGAGTTTTAACAGCAGGAAACATTAATTAATGTGAGTATGAGAGGATGGATATTTATTCATCATTAGTGTTTGAAACTTTCGTTAGTGCTCTAGGTAAAGCTACATCTTAACAGCTTCAAAGTCGGTTTGTTAGCGCATTGGCTATCGGTATTAAATGTTGCTTGAGGCCGAGCCTTACTAACAGTGCTGCATTTCTCCGTACAAGTTGCACAGCGTGCAGCTTTGGCAGTGAGCGTGCCCTTAGTGCGCCATCATGCAGTGCTTATCTGGCCCAGAGATGGCGGGCGCCTCAGTACTGCTCACGCACACAGGCCTGATAGCTAATGGCCAGACCCTGACTTGCCTTTGTTGGTGAAGACTCCGGTCAGCTGGCCAGTTAGGAGGAGGGCTGATGGAGTGGCGATGAGGAAAACCAACCATTTGGAGTGGCGGGTGGAAATGAGGCTTCCCGGGTATTTAGGCCAGCTAGGATGAATGTACATGTAGTTGTAGGTGGAAAAGGTAGAACAGACGGGGTGAGCTGCATACACTGCGACTTAATAATTTTCTGCCCGCCGAGTGGTAGCTGCAAGAATAATGTCAGACTCGCAAGGTAAAAGAAATATGCATTGAATAAAAGATAAATGTGCAGAGTTGAAAATGTTCGCATGTGGTGAAAACGAAGATAAAACATTGAACGAGATATGGGGGACATTACTTTAAAATGTTTTACATAGACGAAGAAGAGGGATATTGGCATAAACGAGAAAAAGAAGAAATGAAAGATTCGGCAGATAGAAGAAAAAATGACACATAGAGCAAAGCGTAACTTACACGATATTACTTACGTTGATTGGAGCTGAAACAGGAATGCCTCGTGAGGTCACTAATTAGGAAATTCTAGACGCTGCCTTATCATCCGTCTATCGCACAGCTGTAGGAATGAATACATTGTGGAAAATGTGTCAGATAAGTGACAACATTGAGACATTCGTGTTTCGGACTGCATTCCATTAATCATGTCGCTGCAAAAAAGTATGTGTCTTGACATGATATGACGTGATAAACGGATCTCCTTTGCTTCCCTCCACTTTCTCTTGGCCCATTGTTTATTTGATTTTATCACAACAATCATCATAATTATGTTATATTCTCCAATTTATTCATTATGTCTAAAAAAAATAATTCCATGGGTCGGAATTTTTTTTTAATCGTAATAGTTTTGTCTAGGCGATATAATTATGTGTATCTCTCCTTACAATAAGTATCCATATAATTTTATTTATCGGGACTTAATAAACGTTTACCGTTGTTCAATTGTTCAATTGTCCAATATCAAGTGGCGTTTCTAATCTATTTAACTTTTTGTTACTACAGCATTACCTGGCTGTCAGCTTTCTTACCTTCCAATTTTTTTTTCAAAAGTAATCCTGGACAAATTTGTATTGCTTCACAGCACGGAATATTTTCTACCGACACTGACGACTTTTTTGTGGAGCCGCTGTGGAACCATACAAACGTGGTGGGGATCGAGGGACATCCCCATGTCGTCTACAGCATGGCGTCTCTCAAGCTAGGAGACATCAGCACCCATTGCGGGGTCAAAGGTACCGTATATTTTTCGAAATTTCACTTACATCGTTGGTTCTGAACTCCATTTCTTCGGGGCAATGAATTTAAATTTTATAATTATAGACGTGTTATGATTATTAGTTTTACTTATTATTGATAAGACACTTCTCTAAATTCCCACGCTTTAAATCCGTACTATTATAACAAAAATGTTAATGTGTTACACGCTCCGGGTCGCTGTCAATTAAATTTCCTTAAGCTACAATAAGCACATTGCTAACAAATCCAATTTGGGCTTTGTATGCATTTTGAACTTTTTCTAAATCTTCTCTAACTGATTAGAGGACAGATGGAGGCGTAAAATGGCAGAACTGTCCAGAAAGCGACGTGGTCGACTGAACTCCATTCTAAAGCGGCCAAACTACTCGGCATATTGGGAGTGGCCTTCCAGAGTCAGTTCTAGACACATCCGACACAGAGCAATGTGAGTATTAACGTGGATGCTCTGTGGAGAGCTCGTCTGAATAGATGATGGTATGGCCGGCTCTTTGTTAACATCTGGTACCCGCAGTATAATTATACCTTAATATACTTCATTAGATAAATGGGTAATGTAGGGGGGCTGATTAGTCAACACAATGATTACTAAACTCCTACTGCTGCTGCTGCTGCTGCTGCTGCTGCTGCTGCTGACGATGATTCTGATGGTATTGTTGATGATGATGATGATGATGATGATGATGATAATAATAGTAAAGCTGATGGTCATAAATAATTATGTTGGTGGTGATAGAGATTTCGATGATGTTGGCAATGATGCGGAGGAAAAGGACGAGGAGGAGAAATAGTAGGTGGAGGATGATATTGATGATGGGATGGTATTTATCAAATAAGTACACGTACTAATTAATTGTCAATTAAGAAATCATCTCCTAATTTTATTTTGGATTGTTTATGTCCACTTTTATTCTATATTTTGCAACTCAAGTTATCTATTTTAGTCACTCCTAGTTCGTTAACTGCCACCTCTTCGAACCAGGTCCAAACGACGAATGAAGAGATCAGTGAGCGTCGCTCGGCATGTGGAGACAATGGTGGTGGTCGACAAGAAGATGAGGGACTATCACCACAACATGGAACATGAAGGCACCAACACGGCAGCACTCACCGCTTACATCCTCACCATCATGAACATCGTAAATATTTTTCATAACAATTACTAACATCGTAAACACGCTCGTAACACTATTTTCATTATGAACATTGAAATAGCTTTCCTAACAGTAACACATTTACACCGTAAACACATTTCTTGATAATATTAATAATGATTTCATTATGAACATAGAATTAATTGTCACAACAAACAGTTTATTACGAAGATAGAAATACTTTCACAACAATATGTTCATTATGAACTTATAAATATCTTTCATGACAATTATGTCCATCGTAAATATCTTTTGAAACAACTTGGAACCCATGTGTATAAGAATTCCCTTAATTATTCTGTATGATGATTAGTTCACAACATTCGAAAAGTGGTAAAAGTAAACGATATAAAATTGAAGTACAAGTTTTATATGTTTAGAAATTGTAAAAGGCATGGAAATGAAAGGTTGTGACAAAAACTTTGTTAATCCCTCGTGGTTTAACTTGAGCTTTTTTATTACTTTCGGTTGTATGATGAAATCACCAGTTGCAAATTAAAATTATAAAAGAAAAAAAAACAAGTTTGTGGCTGTGCTTTGTGTGCATACAACGCTCCTCTTTCTACGCTGGAAATCCCGGTGTTGATCGTTTTTCACTGGTTCTATTGTCTTCTTGAGGTCAGGTTGCTAAGCTCTTTCATAACCCAACCATCGGGAATGAGATCAACATCATCATCACTCGCCTGGTCGTGCTCAACTCTGAGAAGGTGAGTGTGCAACGTCTCTCCCGAGCACCAAACAACATAGATAACAGCCATATATTCAAAGCAGGATCAATAGACTGGTAAAAGTCACCCTCACTTTGAATTGGGCTTAGGAAAGGAGTTAGAAAATATAAATAAAAAGATGTAAGGACATGTTCAGATATTTTAGTCTAGGTGCTAGCATTACATGCAGTTTTGCACGAGCACCGTTTGTTATGATTTTGTCATCTATTTGAAGCTTTGGTGACTTTATGCTTTAGTTTTAATTACGAAAAAATAAAAGTCAGAAAGATATATAATCACAATGATGTCATTCGTTTGTCGACTGCAAGCGTCTCTTTCTGTTACATTAAAAGGGGTTTGTAACTTTGTACAACATTAGAAATATATCCGTTTGATTGGAAACTGTTCAAGCAAAAGATGCTTCTTAGGCGTTCTGGGTCGGATCGTGTGCAACAAACTCAAAAGAGCACTCAAGCGAATCCCAAAGTGATCTGCATGAAGAATCTGTGAACTCATTGAATCATCATGACAGAAATATAACCCGATGGGCACTGTTGAAAAGTTGTGTGTAGGAAAGGTTACTCAAAGAACACGCACTGTTAAGCTATTTATATGAAGTCTATTTTACAACATTACTTTTGCCACATTGCTTGCGTGGCAAATCATCAATAATTATGGTACGCCTCAACAAGATCTAGACAATGCTCCAATGTTTTCCAAATCTGTCTACTTATCTCTCTGACCGATCCTTCCTTCATGCACAGGAATATTTAGTGCATTGTTTACTTTAACACCTGCGTTTAACATTACCTTGCTTCTATTTTTTACACATCAAAAATCTGTGCATGGTAAAACGTTTCGTAGGGTTGCCTATTCCAAACCATTAGTATGGGGACGTGTATGCCAAACATCCAACCCTTCCATTTATTTTTCTCTCCCATCCTTTTTTTAATTGTCTTTTCTTATTCTCACTCTCTTTCTCTTTGCTCTGTCCTGCCATGTGTGTAGGTCTGTGTGTGTATGTTGGTGTGTTCCAAACTTTTATTTATTCTTTTTACTCACCTCTACGGGTCTTTATCTTTTTCATTAGATAAATATATATCTACCACCAACCAGCGAATCGAACAATCAATCAATTTATCTATCTGACAATTTATTTTTCTATAATCTTTCTGCCTATCTACCCGTCTATCTATCGATCTATCTATTTATATATCTTTCTATCTCTCTTACTATCTCTCTCTCTATCTATCTATCTATCTATCTATCTATCTATCTATCTATCTATCTATCTATCTATCTATCTATCTATCTATCTATCTATCTATCTATCTATCTATCTATATAATATCTATCTATCTATCTTTCTATCTATATATCTATCTATCTATCTATCTATCTATCTATCTATCTATCTATCTATCTATCTATCTATCTATCTATCTATCTATCTATCTATTCATCTATCTATCTATCTATCTCAAACACTCCATTTTTGTATTATTTATCACAACAGTAACCAAGCAATCAACATAGTAAGAAATGCCCTTGCGATTGTGTTATAGCACATCTGGAAACACTCATTTACCTGCTGCAGAATGATTTCAGTCTCGAAGACGTGTTTGCAGCACAGATTATATAATATAGTTTGCAGGGCTGCAATTTCGCTATTCTTACAATTAACCTGTTGGCTTCATTTTTGTGGTTTGCTCTGCATAGCTTCCCTGCAAGTAAATCCAATGTTTTAATTGTTTTGACAGTGAACTGAGCTTTCCCCGCCAGTAAGAAAGATAAGAAAAGCTGAAAACAGTCTGAGGTAATTAGAAGTAGAAAGTCAGAGAGAAGAGCGTATAATGGGTATATAGATCTATATAGAGACACAAAGATGTAGAGATACATGAATCATTCTGAATGGTTATCACTTACTTTGTACCTTATTGAAATTCCCAGAGCGATCAGCTTCCAGAAGTGAACTACCATGCGGACAAGTCCCTGGACAATTTCTGCAAGTGGCAGTACCTACTGCAGCACACGAAGCCCAACAGTTCTGAGAGCCCCTATCAACATGACAATGCGATTCTCATGACGAGGTTTGTGTGCTCGCAACAATGGTCGATACATATTATTCTTTTATTTTTATTTCATTTATATGTTCGTATCATGTGCAATATAGAATAGGCTTTACGCGTATTACAGATATTGATAAAAGAGAAACAGAGAAAAAACAAGACAGAGAGACAATAAGAGAGAGAGAGAGAGAGAGAGAGAGAGAGAGGGGGGGGGGGGGGGAGAACCAAAATACGAAGCAAATTTAGTGTAATTGCTTCTTTACAACCACAGCATTTTCTGAGGAAAAGAAGGGATTTTTCATGGTTACACTAGTAAAATATATTCCATGCCACAAACAAGAAGAAAATCATATAGACGGAATCATCCTCAGGCTATTATTATCCTGGAAAGGACATTATGTCGTATTTGTTTTTACTATCTAGACAGAAACTGGCGGGTGCTTGGGCACATATATCTTAAGGTGAATCACAAAGCGGAAAGGTCAACAACATTCACACTGAGAAGGAAATTTTTGCGATTAGAAATCAATGAAAAATCCCAGAAATATACCTAGTATAAGGCATAGATAGAAACAGATAAAGAGAGAGAGAGAGAGAGAGAGAGAGAGAGAGAGAGAGAGAGAGAGAGAGAGAGAGAGAGAGAGAGAGAGAGAGAGAGAGACAGACAGACAGACAGACAGACAGACAGACAGACAGACAGACATTGTTACAGGTAGATAAGTATGTTGGGCAAGGGGGTATATAGTGCTCTTCTGGTGTTGAATTCTCACTTTTAAAAAGTCATCACAGAAAATGTTTCAATCTAAAAAAAAAAGATAAAAGTGAACACATTTTTTTCCATGTTTCGTTAATTAATGAAAGATTTTTCATTAACTTGGTAATAAAAACATCTCTAAAATTGGCACAGTTGATGATTAACACTTTGCTATTGCCGATGGTTTTATGTTAGTTTTAGACCTTACCTTACAAAGATTTTACGTGAGGATAAACTACCTCAAGATTGATTTTGTTCGGGTTTTCAAAAATTATACTGCAAAAAAGCGTTTCAGGAGAAAATATCTTGAGATGCTTGATATAAAAAATCTCCCTGCTTTGTTACTTTTGCTAAATCGCAGCGCATACAAGCATAGCACAAGTATCTCTGTTTACTTGGTTATGAATATCTCACACCGCCAACGCTGAAAAGGAATTAAATTAGCGTGTATTTGCTTTGCCTGTTTTATCACCGTAAATAGGCCTGGATACGTGCGCATTGGTCTACCCAATCACTGTATAGTTACAAAGTATTTCAAACCATTCGCCCCATGAAGCTGTGTATGATGTTGAGATAGAACTGATATGTTGCTGGCATATCATTGTAGCTTTTGGCCCTCCTTTTCATCCAAATGTTTGATACATCTTTCAATTTGACCATCCCCACGATATTGATCCGTGGAATAGATCTAACTACACCGATAGAACATAGCACGTTTACATTTTTGTGTCATTACACATTTTTATACTTGACGCAGAAAACACACTAGTACAGGGTTAAAGCCCTAATTTACAGCAATATTGTGATATTTTGCAACTCTTGCTCTGTTATAGTTACCAGTTTTACTTTAATTCTACTACACGTCTTTTGGGGGTTTTTTTGTCTAAAAACTACCATCAACCAAAAATCTGTAAATGTCGGTTTTTTTTTTTATATTTCTGAGCAGAGCCTTTTTTATAAGGACGCATTCATCTAGTCACCCTTCCATAATTGAGTTTTAAGTTTAAATGATATAGAAATAAATCATACTAAATATGTCCAGATGATTGATGAAACTACCATTCTTTTTTGCGACGGTTCCTTCCTTTTTATTCCCACTCTTTTTTATTCAAAAATTTAAATCCCTTTATTTGATCTATTAGATCTGCAGTTGTTCCAACAAAAGTATTAGGACTGTTATTCTTCTCAACTTTTGTTTTCCCTCCTCATCATTAAGCTTTATATGAACACCATAATAAATCTCCCCATAACTCATACATTTCCAGATACGACATATGCACGTACAAGAACAGCCCTTGTGGCACTCTGGGTAAGCTTGGAGATATCATCGTTGTTTTCTTGTTGTTGTTTTTAATGTCTTTGTTGTGCTGACTCATAAAACAGTATTTATAGAAAGTACCTTCTTTTTCTTTTTAATTGACGCGTGCCTACACGCACAGTTCATTGTTAAAAAAGACTTTACTATCGTAGGTACGTTACATATCGTGCAATGCATGTTTAGCCCAACGAAAAAAAAAAAGGCAAATTGATCAAAGCTTTTAAACTGCAGCAAATACTCTCTCTCTCTCTCTCTCTCTCTCTCTCTCTCTCTCTCTCTCTCTCTCTCTCTCTCTCTCTCT
>RQTK01000013.1:541587-612461 GCA_003991915.1 Elysia chlorotica
CTACCACCACCACCACCACCACTACTACTACTACTACTACTACTACTACTACTACTAATACTACTACTACTACTACTACTACTACTACTACTACTACTACTACTGCTGCTACTACTACTACTACTACTACTACTACTACTACTACTACTACCTACCTACCTACCTTCCTACCTACCCACATACATACATATAAACATACATCTTACCACTGCCATCAGCGCTAATATTCACTATTCATTTTTTTAAATGTTGCTTTCAGTTATAAAAGCCTAATTTAGTAGTTGCGGTGACTTTATATCTTCCTATTCTTTACTGTCCCGCTACGATAAGCGCAATAACTGATTGGATAACTTATTGCTCAGAGAAGTGGCCAAGGCTTTATATAAAAAGAACTATTACAATATACTTTTGTGTCTTACTTTAACACTTCTTTCCTCATTCAAGGATTGGCCCCAGTGGACAGTATTTGTGACAAGCATCGGAGCTGCAGCATCAACCAAGACATCGGCCTTGCTTCGGCTTTCACCATAGCGCATGAGATTGGACACAAGTGCGTATGCAGCATTTTTATAGATAGTCTTAAAATGTCCACATTAATAATATTCTGTTTTTACATCGCTGCGAATCCGGTTTGATAGGTTTCTTTCTGATAGTTTAATAGTTTGTAGTGCCTCGATTACATTCTGAAAAACGGCAGCGTATTTGATCGAACACAGTTCAACTGTCTCCTCTAGGTCCTAAAGAATGACCCTGGATAGCCATGAGTTCTGTAGCACTGCAAACATAAAAACACGTTGGTATTTTCATAGCTACTTAGTCTTAATGTTAAAACGCTTCATTTAATTAAAACACAAACACAATGCGTAATGTTATGGAAATTCAGATTTCTTCGCACACGTGAAGCAGGAATTAAAAGAAGGAAAAATGAATACCCCGCCACCTCCTTAAAATAATTCCAGGCAACAAGGGTCTGTTACACATACTAGCTAATCATGAACGACTGTTTGCCTCCCCCCTTTACTAAACCCATTCCATACCCCACCCCCTCCCCCCTTGCTTCCAACACTTGACCCCACGCCACACCCTTAATCTTCAACAAATCTCTCTCTCTCTCTCTCTCTCTCTCTCTCTCTCTCTCTCTCTCTCTCTCTCTCTCTCTCTCTCTCTCTCTCTCTCTGCCACTTGTCCACACGCCCCGCCCACATTCCCAACACTTGTCCACACATCCCGCCCACCTCTCCATAACTTGTNCAATCGCCCCGCCCCCTCCTTCATCTTTCCTCCACCTGTCACCACCTCTCCACATGCCCCGCCCCCTCCTCTAACTTTCCTACACCTGATCACCACCTCTCCAATGCCCCGCCCCCTCCTCCACTTTTCCTCCACCTGATCACCACCTCTCCAATGCCCCGCCCCCTCCTCCATCTTTCCTCCATCTGTTCACCACCTCTCCATATGCCCCGCCCCCTCCTCCATCTCTCCACAACTTGTCCACACGCCCCGCCCAGTTTTGGCATGCACCATGACGGCGCCGGAAACCAGTGTGGCCGGCCTGGAGGAGGGCCCGCCCGGATAATGGCCGCCCGCCTCACCAAGGACACGTCGCCATTCTACTGGTCCAGCTGCTCGCGGAGATACATCACGGACTTTCTGGAGTAGGACATCAGTATTGCTTGTAAATATGAAATCTGTGAAGTATCATTTGAATTTTTTTGCAAGTAATCTTTTCGGCTTCACGTGAAAGTTAGAATTTCCCTTCTTTTATAATAATATTAATTTTTTCGAACCAACAAATTTTGAAGAAAAAAAAAACTGTCGCGTTTACAATTGTGCACTTTATTATTCCATGATCTTTAAGATAGAAAATGAACAAGTTACAATACCGGTATTATCATAAGACATGGTACACTAGCAGGAATATTATTGATTGTTTCAGTGGTAGTTTCGCTGCATGAACGAGGACAGTTTTGTTGAATATGCCTTCTAAAATTCTTAGACTGCTATATGGAAAAAGATTTTATGGTGCGGTTCATACATTTGAAATGTTTAAAACGTGTCCGGTTGTTGTAACAGTGCACCTGCCCACCATCACTCTGTCGGGGGGCGGTGGTCCAGGGGTAGAACATCGGCTTCCGACGCAAAAGGTCCCGAGTTCGAATCCTGGCTGTTGCGTTCCCTACTGGTTGGGTCGGTGTCAGTATAATGTGACCGGCTGAGACAGGAGTCATGGTATCCCCGCTCTGTCTCGTGTGTGGCAGCACATAAAATTGTCAGACGTCTGTCTTGGGACCCGTCCACGATATAGCCTATATAGTGCTGCTGTTATACGTTAAACCAACCCAACAACAACAACAACAACAAAAGCACCCGCCCACCATTTACTCACTCAGTCTTTTTTTCCCTCCCCATCATTCGCTCACCTAAACCCATCTCTGTATCTCTGTGGCAGCGCAGGGAAAGGCTGGTGTCTCAACAACGTGCCTCTCAAGCGGGAGGTCTACCCACGCGACCTGCCTGGCGACACCCATGACATCAATGCCCAGTGCCGCCTGCAGTTCGGCCCTGACTCCACTGTGTGTACCCTCGATGTGAAGGGTCATGATGAGCTGGTCAGTGTAACTGTCATGTCAGTAGGCATTGGAATTTTCCTTCTACTTTTTTCTCTCTTTCTTTTTTTCTTTCTTTCTTTCTCTCTTTCCCTTTTTACTCCCTTTTTAACAAATTAATGTTTACGAGCGATTTAATTAAGCACCTATGTCTTCTTCTGCTCAAAGTTATAATTATGTCAGATTTCCCCTAACTTATCTCATAAGGTACATTTCAGTTGGAAATAGAAGGCGTCTAGTTTTGCCTTAAAAATTCTTACGGTACTTAATTATTAAAATCATTTAATGCAAATGTGCATCATTAGAGTCTTAGAAAAAATACCTAATTGCACACATTAAGCAGTATACGACAAGTCATCTATTATTTTAAATATATTAATTAAGATAAATATTAGGAATTCGTTTGGGCAAAAACACCTCTCGTAACATCACCATTATTCTAAAGGATTAAATTGAATGTCCTGCCCTGTATTCCTCCAGGAGACTTGTAAAGCACTGTGGTGTATGGACAAGGGGAACTCGTCGTGTTCCACCAACAGCGTTCCCGCGGCGGAGGGCACAGAGTGTCTCATCTCTAAACACAAACATGGAGTAAGTAGAACTCCAGATCTCAAATTATATTGCCCACTCAAGTATTACTTAGTGTTTGAGCCATTTCATAAACGCAGCAATCCATGTAACCTGGCTAGAACTTATCTAGTTTTCTAAGAAGATTCCTAATGGATAATTCAGTATTTTTCTTCAGACTCTTAGATTTATATGGATTGTCAAGAGCATTGACACAACAATTGGGCATCTGACCACTGCACTCTTTAGCACATTAATTTTTCTAATTTCCAAACTTTTCAAAAATGTGTTCCATTTGCGGGTGCCTATTTTAACATTGAGTGGGCACCTGAATCTTAGTCTCAGCTTCTCTTGAAGTGTGATTAAGAAAAATATTGTTTACTTTTCCTGCACACGATCAGTGGTGTTTCCGCGGAGAGTGCCGTAACCCCAAGTACGAGGCGGTCACGGTGCACGGCAGCTGGGGGGACTGGGGGTCGTGGGCCCAGTGTACCCGGACCTGTGAGGGGGGCGTCTCCATCAGCGAGAGGGAGTGTGACAACCCGCAGTGAGTCTCACCTCAAACCTCATTAGGCCTATAAGTTAATTACATTGTGAAAACTTACATACTTACTTTTGTAACTTTCTTCCTTTGGTACCAATACCCTGTATTAGAAGTGGCAGCTATCTGTGGTGAATTATGTATTCCCCATACTTTCCCTTTTGGTACCAACACCCTGTATTATAATTATTACAAGCTATCGGTGGCGAATTATGTATCGGTTACGTAGGATTCCTGCAGTAATGGTAGTGTTAGTAGCAATGATATTAAAAGGCAAGATAAACAACTCTGAGTTTATTGCTCTTTGTAGGGTTAGGTTCATTTACGCAGTTACGGCCCTTAGAACAATTGTGTTTGTTCCACAGTGCTATATAGACACAAAAAACAAAAACGAAATAAATTAGCAAAACAAACTATCTAGCGTAAGGAAAAAGTCAAATACTTTTTTTTATCACTTTATACATGTGTAAAAAATTCTTTATAAAACTATATATGCCAAAAAATGTTAATTACGATGTATTAAAAAGCAAAATACAGTTAAATGCATTTGAAAATTAATAACTAATATCAGCAATAGAATTAACAAAATCATTATACAAAGTTATTATTAATGTTGTTTTTATTACTATTATCTGTTATTTTTAATATTTTATTTCTATTACGGTACTTTATTTGTTTTGAATTTGTTTTTCCCCCTAGATTTCCTTTTTTCGTCTTCTTCGTGCAATAATAAGCAAACTCTCGACATGGTTTATTCGTTCTTTTTAGAGTTTGCATGTTCCGAAAAGTCAAATATTATAATTACAAACTTTAAGTTTTATAATTATGTATTTAAATCTCATAAGGGAATGATATATTTTAAGAGGAGAAGAGGGGGAATATTGTATTCAGGTTTAAAAGGGCACTTTCTGTTACTCAGTTAAAGAAACAAAAACAGCGGACAATTATGCGATGTCCCTCTTAAACAACGTCCCTGTTCGGTATGTAATCGATGATTGTATAGATTGCATCACCTTCAAAGTAAGATGAAACATGTAAAGAACGTTCTAGAACCCTGAACAGTTCAGACATTCTAATATTCTATTCTGGAAGCCGTACGGGAAAAAGTGTATGTTTGATGCATGTTGACTCTCAAAACATGATCGCTATGCTTTATCTTTAGAGCTTTATCTTTAGGGCTCGTTTAATAATTACTCACATATATATGTACAACCTTAACGATTAACTAATGTAGTAATGATATTTAAATACCGTACCGTTTTTTCTCTCTCTCTCTATCTCTCATTCTCTCTCTTTATATTTCTACCTCTGGTATTATTACATATCCCTCCCTGACTCTCCCCTCCCCACCCACAGCCCTGCCCAGCCGGCGAGCCCAGCTTCCGACAGGTTCAGTGCAGTGAGCACGACAAAACAGCCTTCAGGGGAAAGTACTACAAATGGGTTCCCTACTCAGGAGGTTAGTCTAAGTAATGTTGTATTTTACTGCTCTTTGTTCCTGACGTTGTGTTTACAGTAAATGCAAAATTACTTCTGATTTGTTGCACTCTAAACCTTTCAAGATTGAAGAAAACCTTTTCAATTAATGGCTGAAAATAGTAAATTCAGGAACTGTGGCACACCCTAAGTAAAAACTGCTTTTGTGATGAATAAGAATCATAACCTCCGTGTAAAGCTATAATAACCAACAAACAAACAAACAAAGATCTAGTAGTTTTTTTCGTCCAACATATCATGTGCGACCTTTTGAAACAGCGCCACTCTTTAGGGGCTGCAATTTAAGAATTCCACATTGAGATTGAGTGGTAAGTTACTTTTTATATTCCATCTAAAAACACTTTTAAGCCCATACAAATCCTGATAGCGTGAGTAAAGTTGGCTCAAAGCTAGAAAAATCCCAAGGTTTATTTTTCCTTCATCAATACCGTTTTGTTGCATTGGAAGATTGCCGTGCGAGCTCCTGTCTAATTGTGGTCCCTCTCTAGAGCAGGTGAGGCCGTGCTCCCTAGTCTGTATGGCTGATGGCTACAACTTCTACACAGAACGATCGCCCAAGGTCAAGGACGGAACAAAATGCTTCTTTGACAAACCTCATGTTTGCATCAACGGAAAATGTCATGTAAGGATAATTTCTTACCCTTTATTCTAGTTTACAATGAAGAATGTAGCGTTCCAAAATTTTAAGATAAGATAAGATAAGATAAGATAATTTTATTTGTCCCTCATTGGGAAAATCGATTTGGACATGTTAAAAGTATTTTACACACAGTAATAATAATAAAAATAAACATTTTACATTACATAATATGAGTGATGGCTCACATACATATACACACACACACGCACACAGTTACAAGCTCGCATTAACACATTCGTTTCATGTTGATCTCCTCATTTGCCGTGAGCCTGATGGTACAAATGATTTATTGTAGCGGTCGGTTCTAGCTTTAGGTTGAATTGTGCGACCGCTGCGTGTGGAAAACATAAACTCCTGATTTAGTGGATGGTCGATATCTTTAGTTACATCTAGACATTTTTTCAAAAGTGGCCTCTTATAAAGATCATTGAATAGTGGTGGGTCCAGTTTCATTATTTTACCCGCTCTTTTAATCAAACTATCTATTCTATTTTTATCTTTTGAAAGAGCTGAACCTCCCCAACAAGTGATGCCAAAACAAATAATGCTTTCTATGGTTGCATTGTAGAATAAAGCCATTATAGTCTTATTAACATTAAAGGAATTGAGTTTTCTTAAAAAATACAGCCTTTGGTTTACCTTTTTACATAAATGATCAATGTGAACATTCCAGTTTAATTTGGAATCTATTGTCAAGCCTAAATATTTGTACAGCTTTTGGTAATTACCTTTTTACCCTTTATGATCTATGTTTACAATGAAGAATGTAGCGTTCCAAATGTTTCAAATCAGAGCAACTCTAAAAACCGCATAATGTCAAGGGTAAACAATTATTTGTCTTTATATATATATGTCTCGTAATATCAGAACTGTGTTTAAACAAATACTTACAGCTACGTATTTATCTTTTCATAACCCATTACGATAGTAAGTTTCCATGATCATAACTTTTTGATTTATGCTAGATGTTGCAAATTAAAACATGTCTAAAAGCATACCTATCCCTTTCAGTTCTGTATAATCTGTCTTCATTTCCTTTTTCTTCTTATTCTCTTGGGTTGTTCAACTACTTTATTTTTGTTTTCCCGGTATCGGTATAACACTGCTAGAGACTTAGGGGACAAATAAGAAAGCTGACGAAACCTACCCGTTTTACACTGTTTCATAGCACCTATGAGAGAAGTCATAATTCACTGGGCCATTTCGAAATTGATTGTCACTCCAAGAAACGAATTCACTCAAGTAAAAACAATTATTTGTCTTTACACGCATGTGTCGACTGAAACAGAGAACTGGTGTTATGAAGAACTGATTTGTATTATCAAAGTAACTTTAAGCCAATCACTCTCTCTCTCTCTCTCTCTCTCTCTCTCTCTCTCTCTCTCTCTCTCTCTCTCTGTCTCTCTCTCTCTCTCTGTCTCTCTCTCTCTCTCTCTCTCTCTCTCTCTCTCTCTCTCTCTCTCTCTCTCTCTCTCTCTCTGTCTCTCTCTCTCTCTCTATCTCTCTCTATCTCTCTCTCTCTCTCTCTCTCTCTATATATATATATACATATACTGTTCTCCAGTTCGTAGGATGTGATGGGTACCTTGGATCCACAGTTAAGGAAGACGAATGCCGAGTTTGCGGAGGGGATAACTCCACGTGCAAAACTATCTCCGGATTGTTTGACAAACCACTGCCGAAGGGAGGTAAGACAGGAATGACTGTCCTCTGTTGTGTTAGAAGGGTGAAGGTTTGTTATACATCTTTGTTAGAAGAACGTCATTGGTTTGATTTACTTCTGATCTGGATTTTTTTTCGCGATCATTATCACGTTTTGTTATAGAGATGGTTGTCACTTTTCTGTTATAATGTTCTTAGTCCATTTTCAGCCAAAAGATATATCTGGAAAAAAAACCTTTATAATTTAAATTTCTCCTCTCCTCATAATAGGCACTAATTCATTAAAGGTAACATTATTTTATTCACTAAAAATAGACAATGGTCTATGTGCCGAAACTATGAATGTATAATCTACAACTTAAGAATTTTTGTGGGTCTTTAGTAAAGCACAGAAGTAGTTAAATAAATTATCTTATGGATTTTTTGTCTTCTTTCTTTGAATCTGCTAGTTTTAATATTATTGCTCCAAATGTTAAAGAAATGGTTTGAGTTGTACATTACTATCTGGAATGTCGCTCAACTACATTGCATTGGTCTGAAACCTTGATTAAATTTTTTAAAAAGCGGAATCTATTAATTTATTCAGCCTAACTGTAACGCTTTGGATATTCCACCAGTGAACGCATGAAGTTCGCAATGAGTCAACTTATAAAATCTCCATGCTGTGCAATCAATTTTTGCAGACGCATTTATCGGCTACATTGCGCAAATTTATTCTGTGGATAAAGGTTATCCTTATCAACTGAGTGATCTTGGATTTCAATTAATTGTTGTCTTTTATTAGATTCGGTATTTATTTCTTTCGCGGACTGTTTATATTCTTATGTTAACATTCCCACCCTCCGAGACAAAAGATCTTTGATAATGACTATATTGGTGGGTTGCTTTGTTTTTTTTTAAGGAAAATAATTTTTGCATTTTTAACCCTCGAAGTATCTTTTTAACGGTCCTCCAGCTTACCAAGAGATTGTCAAGATTCCCAAAGGAGCGATGCATGTAAAAGTGAAGGAAGCGAGATTCTCCAGGAATTATTTGGGTATGAGCGCATTCTTATTTCTTTACTAATTTTGACTACATTTGAGCCAAAGAGAGAGTTAGTTGGAATAACTTTGTTGTTTTTTTTAAATGTGTAAACAGTTCAATTATTTATGAATCGAAAAAGATTACCAAGAAATGTTTGTAAAACCTTTGTCCCTTAAAGACGTGTCATCTATCATCTACGAACGTCATCATAAATTTAATCTCAGAATAATTACATAGAAATAAAACAATTAAATAGTTAACGAAATCAAATGTATTTATTCCCTCTCACCCAAAGCCCTGAAAGATACGGGAGACAAATATTTCATCAATGGCAAGTGGACAATCGACTGGCCTCGGAAATTCCCGATCGCCAACACTGTGTTCCACTACAAGCTGGTGGAGAACGAGCCGGAGTCCATGGTGGCACTGGGTCCCACGGGGGAGGATCTGGTCGTCATGGTGAGTAAGGAATATCGACAACCATATCGTCTCAGACCTACATCCATTGTGGTCAGTTCTGAATGTTGGGATAATTGACATTAATATTTGTCCATCGTAGTCATGGTGAGTGTGCATATCTCGGGATACCTGCCGTCTCAAACAGCTGTCCACTGTGCTCATGGCAAATAATGACTATCAATATAATAGCCATTTCAGAGCTATATCCATTGCGGTTATAGTGGAAAGACTCATGTGATTCAACATCCGCATAGCAGTTACCTTGATCTCATCTCCCCCACCGTGGTTGTAGCGAATATACATGTCCTGTGTTGAGTCTGTTTTTTTTTATATGGTCAACTGAGTAAAGGGCACCGTTTTCTTCATTTTTCTGTGAAGGTCTATATAACCCCGCATTTTTTCCTACACTGACAGATGCTTCTCCAAGAGGAAAACCTTGGCATTGAGTACCAGTACAACTTGCCCGTGAATGGCTCCGATGCGGCTCAGCATGACATATCGCTGTACGTCTGGTCTCACCTTGTCTGGTCAGCCTGCTCAAAGTCTTGCTCCAGAGGTAAGTCACACACTTTAGAAGGTTGGTGCATATTAAATTTTAGGAAGACGCTAGCTGTTCTCTTTTTTAATAGTCAGTAGATATCCATTCCCCTCCCCCTGTCCCCGAGGTCTCCTCCGCAATTTGTGTCTGTTGCAGCAGGTAAAATTGTTAGACTTTGGTCTTGGGACCTGTTTGCGATGTAACCGAGCTGCTGACATTGGACGTCGATAAACCAACCAACAAACCCTCCATTTCTGTCGTTAGTCTCTTCCTTTTTGTCTCTGTTCGTCTGTCCATCTATATGTCTGTTAATAAATCTTTCTTTCTAACTTAAGCCACTTTTTCCTTTTCTTTAGCTGACTGATTCAACTGTGATTGCTTCCGTCTCGCTTTTTCTCTGGGTCTCCACCTCTCTCCCTTTGTCTCTCTAACTCTGTATTAAAACCGATGCTAGTTTTTTCTAAGTATTATGGTATCTGCTTCATTTACAATTTAACATCAATGATTTTAATTTGTTATTACTAAAACGTTTGACTCTAATTAGTTTCTTTTGTTTTCATTATCATATCAAATTCGTTTAACTCTTTACATGTTATTCCTAGAGCTTTACTGTTCTTGGAATACTTGCAGTTTCAAATGGCAAACTACGATAACCGTATGCAGTTTTGTACAAATTAAAACAATAATTGTCTCCTTACCACAGGAATGAGCACGTCCAGGGCGCACTGTGTGTTGAAGGCGGACGGGCGGACTGTGGATGAGAAGTACTGCACCCGGCAGCCGAAACCCACAGACCTGGTCAAGTATTGCAATGAGGATCCTTGCCCTCCTAGGTATTTGCCTAAATTAGATCAGATTAAGCTAAAACAGAGAGCTAAAATCAGGACTGTTACACAAGGCTGTTTTCAATATTTTTCTTCATTGCATAATTATAATTGAATTAGAGTCACCATCTTAAATTTATCAATAGTTTTGTACTTGTTTTCCTCTTGTAGTAAAGTACTGAAACTAATCTGAAGCTTATAAGCTTAACTAAAATAAAGTAAACAATAACTTGCGTGCGGCACTCTGTTTATGATATTGATGAAAGATATGGGGAAGACCTGCTATTCCCTCCCTGTTGGATTCTCAAAGAAATCTAAACGACGCAAAACTGCGGCTTTGAATTTATGAAGTCGGTCCCTGTTACAGGCCGACTTGTTGAATATAATTCACAATGACAACGACACACTATCTTTTCAACATTAAAATATTAGTAAATACTATAAATCCTTTGTAGAAACGTAAAAATTTAACTTTATTATTAAACACCCTGTTTGGGGGAAAAGGGCACAACTCAAAATGTCCATATCTAAATGAATACTTGACAATATATTTAAATCTATAAATGATCTTAACAACAGTAAGTAACAGCGTTAACTGCGGCAAGATGTTACAACATAAGCATAAAGCGTAAGCACAGAGTATAAACTATCTATCTATCTATCTATCTATCTATCTCAATCTATCTATCTATCTCATCATCCAATCTATCCATATACACCAGACAGGCCATCCCTACATCCATTCAATTCAAAACCATTCATGAACAATACAGAATTTAGCCCACATAAACATTATTCACCTCCTCTCCTCTTAATCAAACTTTGGGCATCTAGAACTAGCTCGAATGGTCGAGACTCCAAGTCCGGTCTCGCCAAACAGCTGACTCACGCGGTACATGCTGGCATAGGGGCGTACGCGTAAACAATGTCACAAAAATTAATAAAAATCTGTCTAAGTTTAGTTAGTCCTAATCCTTTTAATCCTGAAGAGAACACCCACATTTCCCCAGGTGGCTGGTGGGCCAGTGGTCTGACTGCAGCAAGTCTTGCGGCGAGGGCGGTCACCGCTCCAGGAAGGTCGCCTGTGTCCAGCTCATGGGCGCCTCAGAACCAGACCAGAGCGACGCGGTCAACAGCTCGCGACTCGTGGTGGACGCCGAAGATTGCTCGGGAGAAAAACCAGCCACGGAGAGGGCGTGTCGCTTGGTGGACTGCCCGCCGGAATGGCACACGTTCGAGTGGTCCCAAGTAAGTAGTTGAATCTCTTGGTATGTACGAGTGGTCCTAGGTCCTAAGTTAAGTGAAAGTCTCTTGGTAGATATTTGACAAGGTGACATACGTTGGTCCATAATTACAAGTAGATAGTTTAGTCTCTTGGCATGTATTTGACTCGAATGGTCCACGGTAGATAGACTAGTCTCTTGGTATGTATTTGACTCAAATGGTTCGATGGGATAGACTAGTCTCTTGGTATGTATTAGACTTGAATGATCCGAGGTATAATTCTTGTAGGAAAGAATCTCTCTTACAGTCTTATGTCTCTGAGGTTCGCAAGGAAGACCATATACGGCGCAAATGGTCTTTGGTACTTCAATGTTTTTTTCAGTTTCAAAGCGTAATGATGTATGTCAATGGTGAGTGTAAAGACATTTTATTAGAAAGATGAAAAGCTGCAGTTGTCAAATCTGCCAAAATATTTAATTCTATCTTTGAGTTTGTTGAGTTGGTTTAACGCCCAACGTTGGTCATATTGTGAACGTGCCCCAAGACTGACGTCTGACAATTCTATGTACTGCCACACACGAGACAATGGGGGAATACGAGGATCCCGTCCCAGCCAGTTACACCATACTGACACCTACCCAGCCAGTTACAGTGGACTAAATCGGACAAATAAATCTGCCGATCGTGGGATACGAACCGCGGATCCCCCGTTCTGGAGTGTTTTTTTTTTAAATCTATTTGACATCACTCTATGAACTGTCGATGTCCCCTTTGTACCCTAAGTCTTTTGGTATTTATTTGATAACCCTCTCTGACCATGGTGTGAACTGGTGACAACCCTCTCTGACCATGGTTTGAACTGGTGACAACCCTCTCTGATGTTGGTGTAAGCTAGTTAAGTCTCTGTATTTATTTGCGAACCCTTTCTGAGCATGGTGTGAACTATCGGTGTCCCCAGTATAGCTCATGTAGATAGTTAAGTCTCTGTGTATTTATTTGCGAACCCTTTCTGAGCATGGTGTGAACTATCGGTGTCCCCAGTATAGCTCATGTAGATAGTTAAGTCTCTCTGTATTTATTTGCGAACCCTTTCTGAGCATGGTGTGAACTATCGGTGTCCCCAGTATAGCCCATGTAGATAGTTAAGTCTCTGTGTATTTATTTGCCAACCCGTTCTGAGCATGGTGTGAACTATCGGTGTCCCCAGTGCAGCCCATGTAGATAGTTAAGTCTCTGTGTATTTATTTGCCAACCCTTTCTGAGCATGGTGTGAACTATCGGTGTCCCCAGTGCAGCCCAGCCTGCGGCCCAGGCGCCAGGACTCGCCGGGTCTTCTGCATGACGAGCGACGCGAGGCGCTACCTGGAGGAGCGGATGTGCCGCGCTCAGGACAAGCCGGACGACAGGCAGGCGTGCAAGAACAGGGACTGCCCGCCCCCAATGTGGCGCAAGGGTGACTGGAGCCAGGTAACACGGCCCTTGTTTTCACGTGCATTTTCTTCCAATAGCTCGTTTCATACAGAATTTTCATAACTAGATAAATATGGCTTTGTTTTTGAAACCTTACAAAAATGATTGAGAAATCATTTATGTTGAATTATTTAACTAACAGTTATTTAACACTTTAATGCTTTTCAACACCGTTAAAACAAAGGTTTGTTAAAGAGGATTGAAGTATAAAACACGTTTGCCTTTCAACCAAGCATGTTTTCCATCACCCCGAATCCAGTGTTCTGTGAGCTGCGGGCAGGGCATCCAGAAGCGGCAGGTCAAGTGCCAGACTTACGATGACCAGCAGTGCGACCAGGCACAGCGACCAGCGTCCCAGCAGGCCTGCAGTGTGGAGTGTGAGCACTCGCACAGACAGGCTCTCACCAACGCCAGTGAGTAGGCTCGTCAATACAACATTACCAAATAGAACTAATTCACTTTTAAATTCAAATTAGCAAGAACGGTTACGGTTAGGGATAGTATGTGTCTTTTGCCATTTTCTTTCTGAAAGTATGGCATCCTAGGGCACATGCTGTTATGGTAAATTTTACTCTGAATATATGCTTATAGTTTCGATTCGTCTTAGTCAACATAGTTTTATTTTAGTGATTATTACAGCTATCTCATCTGTTATGATGAATTACATTTGGGATCATCTGTCAATCCTGAATTTTACAGAATTTGACCGTTCGTAAAATGAGTCGATTTAGCTTCATGTTCCAGATATTCAATAAAATGGTGTCTTTTGATAAAAGTTACTTATTCTACAGCTTGTTTTAGTAAAAATCATTTACACAGTAGACTTTTTGATTAAGCTAAGATGAAAAAAGTTCTGAATTTCTGTCGCTCCAGAATTATTATCACATAATATAGGATATTACAGTTTCATCTTGTTGCATTGTTGCACCTTGTCCATTTTGTCGCAGGCTGTGAAGACAGATTACGAGTGGCGTATTGCCCATTGGTCCTCAAGTTTGGCTACTGCCGGCGCACTTACTTCCAAACTATGTGCTGCAAAACGTGCACGGAACAACTGAGTACCGCTCGGCGGAGAATGAGGAGGAGAGAGCGGAGATTTCAATCTCAGGCTAGTTAACGCTTGAGATGGGTTGGTTTTAAATTAGTCGAGGGTTTAAAATTAATTATGTCCGGTCTAAATGAAGCTATTTGTATACAGAGAGAGGACACATTAGGCTATAGGTTTTAAATAGAGATATGGTCATGAGTAAAATCCCCAGATCAGACGATTCCATACTTCTGAGTCAGAAGCCTCGAGACCGAGTGATAACTATATAATTTATGTCACTTATTTATATTTACCCGAAGTTGACCATTTTGATGAGAAAAGGCATCTTATTATCTCCAAAAGTGGAATCTCAAAATTTTAAAAAATGCAAAATCTATGTCACCTATAACTAATGGACCGGGCATGATATTATAATATAATGATACTATAATTGATTGCGTTTCTAATAAAGAACTTTAATTTTACTGGTTTTTTTTTAACAAGAACTCAATATGCCGCGTGTGTAAAACTGTCTGTATGGTATAAATATTGTAAGGTGAAAACAGGATCATGCAATTTATACAATGTAATAGTACATAATTATTTGTGTATCATGGCTCTAGAGAGATTGTGTCATTTGTTGTATGAACAAAGGCTGTTACTTTCCAGAACATAATTAAATTATATTTCCGTTAAAAAAGTATAAATTTTATAATAGTAACAATGTGAGACTTTTAAATGCGTGTCGCTTAGATAAAGGAATTTTCGATAGAGATCAAGAGCAAAGGCAGAATGGAGACGCCAGTTTATTCTAGATAGCCACAAATTAACCATTGCTTCCGGAATAATGATAAAAAGACATAACAGAGATTGTATTTGGAAAGGCAACATTTATAGAGCGCACTGTCTTCTTTAGAAGCTCTCATCAAAGTGGTGGAGCGGAGCGTTTTATTTTGTTCCGCCTGTTCCATATGATTATATCTATTTAAACCATACTTTGAAAACGAGATTTTAAGTGGATATGTTGTGTTTATACTGTAACTCATAATTGTTATGATTGCGTTAAGTTTCATACAGCTTTTGCATATTTGTGATAATGCTCATAGAGTTCTATAAACTTTAGTTCCTACCTCTACTAAGATAGACTTTGGTAAAAATTGCTCAGAATGTTTATCTTATAAAATATCATTATCATTTCTCTGTGATTTTAGAGCAAGCAATTCATCTTATCTCAACGATTAATGTAATTGTCTCTCTTCATTTTTTTTTTTATAAATTTGAATAATGAATTGCGTTCGAGCTGCATCTCAAAATTTGATTTTAAATCAAACTCTTTAGTAATTTTGGTTACATTATAGTGCAACAATTTGTCATTAAAGTCGTGTTAATTTGATTTTTGAAAGTATTGTGATTTTAATTCAAATAGATCTTAATCTGCTCTATAAGATTATGTGTGAGAACAGAGTGCAAAAGCCTTTGTCATATCTGTGAAGCAGAACAGTTTATATAGATTAAATTCATTTAATTTTTTTTTTTTAACAACTCATTATTGTCATAGACAGAAAATACTTTTGGAGTCTTTGATCTCTACTTCTCATTCAATCATACCGATCTGTATGTATTTGCTTTTTTAGGCACAACATGTACATTATGTCATACATTTCATGATATTGATTTATGAAATAAACGATTACACTAAAACACTTAGCATTTGATATTCGTTTTTCTTTCATTGATGGGTCTATTCAAGAAAACAAAGAAGGAGAAAAAGTTGAAAGAAAAAACTACTAGGAGAAAAAGGCGAAAAAAATGACATGGTGTAAAGAAGGAAACGCATAATATATGAAGATTAGCATGAAAGAATAGACGAGGACCAAAACACCAAACACAGTTATATTTAGTTTTAACATTGGAATACAGTTATAATAAAATCTATAGCACAAAAATTCACAACCCCTTATCGGAATAGTCCAAAACAAAAAGACATCAAAATGGTTCCATTGTGTTAATTGGTATACACTGGATTTGGCCTTGACTTGAAAAAAGGGACCTCGTTTTAGGTCAATATTTTAATACAATTCACGTAGCCTTGAACACACTACATGTATCTTGTCAAAATTAACAAAATGACGAATACTAGAAATCTTTGAAGAAACGCAATAATATAACTTCTTTTTTTAAACCCTGTCTGAGGGTTAAGAATACAACTTAAGAACGTCAAAACCTAAATCAATACTTGACAATAAATCTAGATTGACGTTCATTGCGACAAGATGTTACAACACGAACAGAGGTATAAACACTCCTCTCTCTACAAAAAAACAAAACAAAACAAAACAAACATCATCCTTCTACCGCGTTCTGATCTTATACATACAAAAGGCACAGATCTAGAAATCTCTAACATAACGGCGGCTCGTGCTTTCAAAAACAACTCGGGCAAAGCGGCAGTTTCACTGCACTAATTACTTTTTTTTAAAATAATAATAATAATAATAATAATAATACATAACAAAAGTAAGGATATTAGCCTACACTAAAAGGTTGTAATGTAATAATTTCCTGCAAGATAATAATAATAATAATAATAATAATAATAATAATAATAATAATAATAATAATAATAATAATAATAATAATAATAATAATAATAATAATGTTCCTTACTTATTTGTGATGGCGGTGTTGATCTTTCTATTACTTATACAACAGCTAAGCTCGACGGGACTTTAAAGCAGAAAACGTGTCTTTGACTCTTCAAATGAAGTTTGGATACCCAGCGATAAATTCCTTGTGTGTTGATAATACAGTCAGTGCATCATTCCGGTCTTGACCCATGGTGCAAAGTACTGTTTAAAACATGTCTCTGCCTCTGACGATGATACTGGTTGCAAAAACAAAAGTAACTTTCAAATGTATTCACCAGATTTGATTGTCTGATTGTTTCATAAATTATATGAAAATGGTGGTAACATCTTTCATGTCCGAAAGAGTGAATGTGTGTGAGGTGGGGTTGTGGAATGTTGGATAGACGGCAGGACTAATTTTTCTCAGATGCCAGTAAATGACACCACCTTGGCCCATCCCACTGTGGCTTGTCTTACAGAGACATTCTTCAGACATAGTGTATTGTCTGTTTGCACTTATGTTAAAGTGTATTTGAGTTCATAGCTGGTTTTAAACTTTTAGGATAAAAACAATCAATATAATGATTGTATTATTAATCTGTGGCCTATATATGCATGTTAACATCAAATTGACTACCAGACATTTGCTAGAATCGATGTAGAGACTAATAGTTATTATATATATAAATATAAAGAAGTTGGTTTAAATATCAGAAAAATTATCCAAGTCGGGCTTGCTCCGCTTATTATAAAGACAAGAAAAGCGTTAGGGTGAAAGAAATAACTCAAGGGCGTTGGGCAAAGTCAAATTAGCCCGTCTTGTTGAAATAAGACTTTACTCAGCACTGCCATGTTGGAACTCGGAAATAATGTGCCGCTGCTAGGCCTTAGCCGTCTAGAACACAGAAGGACGTGGCTAGGCGCGCACTGATGTAAACCACGTCGGGCCTGGAAAGACTGGTCTATGATCTATGCTTTAATCTCTTTTAGGTTTAGATTCTGGAGGATACATTTCTTATTGATTTATTTCTCTGATTATGTACATTGTATTTTTCTAAACAACCCCTTTCCTTTTAGCGGACAAGTCGAGCCCTGCCCACCCTTCCCATGGATACCAGCTGCGCGTGTCTCTAAGCCTTTCTAGCTAATTCGAGAATGGTGGAGAACAGCATCTAACCCACATAATTATTCAACTTCTGATGCTAGCATTTTAGTAGCATACAACAACATATGGCTGTTAATAGAACCCTGTGAGTACAACTAAACAATGTCACACCGGTGCAAAAGAACGTGACGATTAGGTTTATAAAAAAAAAAAAAAAAAAAAAAAAAAGGAAAAAAAAGAATGGTGGAGACCAGCCTCTAGCCCACATAATTATTCAACTTCTGATGCTAGCATTTTAGTAGCATAAGACAACATATGGCTGTTAATAGAACCCTGTGAGTACAACTAAACAATGTCACACCGGTGCAAAAGAACGTGACGATTAGGTTTAAAAAAAAAAAAAAAAAAAAAAAAAACAGGAAGAAAGAACATTTGTGTTAATGTTCACCTGGATGTTTTAACACTAATGGCTCAATAATTATAACAACTAAGTTCTAAACTAAACAAAAAAATGTTTTAATGGAATGTCATTGGGGTAATTTAATTTTTTATGACAAATTATATAGATAAATAATATTCAAAAGCGTAAATGGGCTAGATGGGGTGATCAATAACTACACGCTGCATTATTCTTTCTTCCTTCTCTCTCTCTCTCTCTCTCTCTCTCTCTCTCTCTCTCTCTCTCTCTCTCTCTCTCTCTCTCTCTCTCTCTCTCTCTCTCTCTCTCTCTCTCTCTCTCTCTCTCTCTCTCTCTCTCTCTCTCTCTCTCTCTCTCTCTCTCTCTCTCTCTCATTCCCTCTCTTCACTCTGTTTTAATTCTTTGTGTGATTGTTATAGATGTACAAGAGTCCACATCAACTTTTTCCATTTAAATCTCGATATCACTACTGAAGAGAAATAAACCCTTTTCAGAGCAAGCTATAAGCATCAGAAATATTACCGTGTACAAGTGTTCTCTTGTGTTTTCTGAGCCCTCTGGGGTCTGAGGGTAGGGCTGGTACAAAAGAAACCTAACTGCTGTTTCTCTTCAAGTCCCTGAGAAGATTGGCAGTTTTGCTTGGATTAGTTATAGATTTTCAATCATGCGGCTCTGCGACACGGCTTTCAAACACTTTGGGATAAGATGCAGGATAAAAGCCTTATAAAAGACGCAGTTCTTGTTCTATTGATTAAAACTCACCGTTGGCTTTTTTAAGTTCTTGCCAACCAGAAATTCAAGACTTTGTCCACACGGCAGTCAGAGAGGCACAAATGAAAATGGATGAGTTCCAAACATCCTCGCCGCTAATGTTGCTGTAATTAAACTGAAAACTCCTCGCTCGTGATCATCACTATGTTTATTAGTCTGTAAACTGAGGCGAGATTAAAGACACGCCATAAGTGAGAACAAAGTTGCATGATTATCAATAGATCAGATTCATGCGTCTCCGAATTAGAATTTGGCAAGATTCGGGAAATAGAATCATTAGACGGTAAGAAGTGCACGTTAGATTTCACTTTGATGTTGGAAACAATTAATTGTATTCTCTACACTCTGTATCGTGATAACAATATAGCCGCTAAACGTAACTGCATTCTTGAAAACTCCACGTTTTTCGTCAATGAAAAAGATAATTGTGCCCTCCATCCACAGAAAAAAAAGATAATTATGCATTCCATCCACAGAGCCCACAACAACCTACCACCACAAAATCAACATGGTGTCGTTTTTCCAAGCGGAGGGGGCAGATTTGAAGCAAAATGGTGAGAGTAAAACCAAAAGTAGAAAGAAACGAAACTTAAAGGACGTCGCTGTTGCTGTTAAGGAGAGAGTAGCGCACACGGAAAACGGCCAGGACGGGCCAGTGTGTCTCATGAGACACAGTCCATTCTGGATCCACAAGGTAAGTTCAGCATTTCCGTCAAGAGTTGGCCTAATAGAGTTTTCACAATTCAACTATGCGACTAACGTATTCAAATAATTATGGCTTACAGAATTCAAAAGTAACATATTGTGGTATGTGTGTTTCCAATGCAAGCAAAAACTGGGTTCCCAACCACTTGGTCCGGTTCGAGCCCACTGTTAGGTGGAAGTTATTTTTCGGATTTTGCTCCCTTCAGGTTCATTTGGTATCAGCATAGTGTGACTGGCTGAGACAGGAGTCATGGTATCCCAAAACTGTCTTATGTGTGGAAGCACGTAACTTTCCATAAGTTGTCTTGGTATCCGGCGATGCGTGGTATTCTCCTTTGGAATCTATGAGAAGTTTAACTAGGAGATATTATCGTATCTCCTACAAAGGACTTGGGGTCGGGCGTTCGTGGCGAGCGCGCAATGAGGATGGTGCAAGGAAGGCTTGGATCAAACCGTGCACTGACATTTTGCTATTGGGTCGCTTGATATTTAGCAAGCACTCATACGTCGTCTAACAGAAATTCAGCGTATCTTCCTCAAACAGGAACACGCCAAGTGAATGAGTATTGTTAGCTCACTTTGCGGACGAGGTGACGGTTGTTGTCACCACAGTTGCCATGACCGTTGAGTTCAAAGGCATGCGGAGACACATACTTGCACATTTCTAAATACGATGTCTATGGTGCAACAACAAGTGAAATCGCATATATTTAATTGAAAAGTGTTATTGGCTGTCTTTTTTGTTAACAAAATGTTGGAAATGTTGGTCTCATAAACTCATTTTTTCGTTGTTTATTATTATTATTATTATTATTATTATTATTATTATTATTATTATTATTATTATTATTATTATTATTACTACTACTACTACTATTTTTATTGTACCAGTGTTATCATCCTCACCACTGTCACCGTTTTTATTATTATGATTTAATATTACTATTGTTATTGTTATCACCATCACTATCATTATTATCATTACTACTATTACCATTGTTATTATCACCATCACTTCACCATAATTGTCATTACGACTATTACTATTATTGTAAATGCTACGACCACAACCATTATTACTGCCCTTACCACACTGCTAACATTATTATCATCATTGTTTATTATAAAATGACACTATAGATTGATACTAGTGTCACTATTAATATTGCGGCCATTGCTGTTCCTTTCATCAATACTATTTTTTCTCTCTCTATCTTTGTTATCTTATCTTTTTTTAGAGTACAATTGTTATCGCCATAATTAGATCTACCTTTATTTTCAATATTTCTGCTATATTTAAAGTTTCCGTCGTCAAGTCGAAGAAAGAAAAAAGAGGCGGATGTTGTAATTTTCGGCATTTTGTCATGGAAATTTGCTTTATGTTGACATGCCTCCTGTGGACGAGCGCCTCTTAATTTGCACTGACAAAATCTAGTTGTGGTAACGATAATGGCAGACTTTTGAATCTTCTTTGCGCAGAGGTAAAACGTTTCTGCGCATCATAATATTATTATGATGACAATTTTAAGGTGTAAACATTATGATGGCCATGAGTGTAATTGAATATGACAGTTCTAATAAAAAATAAATAACTATATATTAGGTTAGTCATGTTACCCTTATTTATGCTTCTACTAAATGTCTAGATCTAATCTAGTTCTAGATTATAATCTAAGAGTAATATTGTTGTTCATGTACCTTTTACATATCTTACTTACCAGTCCGGAAGTTGTGTATGGTCGCCGAAAATAGACCAACAATCTTAAACACGTCACCACTATAAATAGATTGGCCTACTTCAATGGGATAAATAGTGGTTTTGTCCTGTGGACACACTGACCGGTTGAGAGGGTGGGTATGGGGGTGGCCAGGATCTATGGCTTCATTGTGGCGGGTCAACTTCACTCCTCTAGTTTTTAGCTGGATGTTATGTGTCTTGCTTTTGACCTACTCTTGTCCCTTGAACTATTTATACACTGTATTAGCAGAGAGGGTGAAATAGTGAGATGTTTCACAGGGGAGAATTCTGCCTATATGGATAAGGATAACTCAGGCGGTTCCTTCCTTCTTCAAACTTTAGCAAAAACTCAGTCTGAACAATACTCAACCTGAGTCAACCGCCTTAAATTTCACGAAAGAAATAGATCGAGCACGAGTCACGCTAGCTCCCCGTATCAATAACATTGTAAGCTCTTTTTGTAAAACGTCTCGATAAAATTTATTTTCATTATTACCATTCCCCCACCAATCGGATTTTCATGTAGAATCTGATAAGACTATGGCATAGATTCACGACTGTACCAATATCAGGCTAGGTATAGATAGAATAATGGGCAGAGAGCCTAAATTCAGACATAAACAAAGCGCTTGACTATAAACAGATAATGGATCCCTCCGCGCGCAGGTAGAGGCTATAGTTGTGGGTGCCGGGTAAGTCCCTTTCGCTCCACTGCTTAATAGACTGATAGCCTAATTGTACCTGTGCCGTGAAAACACCATCAATCACTGAAGTTCCAACCGACAGACCGGTGTGATTCATATTTCGCTTGACACTATTTTAAGTACGCAAAGAGTGTGCGTTTGATTTTCTGAAGTTGTATGTGCCTCCCCGTATTCTACCGGTTTCATATATGGAATTCCGTTTTCACTTATTTTTAAAAGTCATCCAGAAATACGGTATTTAATTTTTCCAGTTCTGGTGTTATATTTGGCTACAGTGTCAAGAATCACGAAAGGACGTTTATATATGAAGTAAGCAGTTAGTTTAAGTGTGATTTTAATCCTTCTATGTGTGTGTGTGTGAGAGAGAGAAAGAGATAGAGAGAGGGAGAGAGAGAGAGAGACAGAGAGACAGAGAGACAGAGTGAGAAAGAGAGAGGGGGGCGGGGAAGGGAGGGAGCACAGTATTATGAAACTCCAATTACTCTTGGGGGAGGGTATAAAATTACGTGAAGTGAAGTTAAAAATCAACAGAGATATAATTGATAGGTTGGTGAATGGCTAGGCGAATGCATACTTTAAACATCAATTTACAAAAGGAACAAGTGTCTCAAATTTGAAAAATAATAAAACAAATTTATTTTAAAAAGAATTTATTTGAACATTTCCTATAATTTTGTGAATATGTTTCCAGCAATTTTTAACGTTTATAGATTCGCTATAATTGTGGAACACTTTTTTTTTAAATATACATATAATCGTGAAGTATTCTCGTTTTGAAAAATTCTTTTGCGTGACACATAGTTTTATATCTGAACAATTAAACAGCAGAGACATGAATGAAGTTCAAGTAAGATTTTATAATGAGTGAAATTTGATGGACGTTTGGCATTGTAGTTTGTAATAATTTACTATGAACTGGTCAGCTTGGCATACTTCAAAAGTTGGGGCCCATCAAGATGAAAGAATGAAAATACCCAAGACAGAGGAGAACAAGGAGATGAAGCAACAGCAAAACAGCAAGAATAAGAAACATTTAGAAGAATGGGACCTCAAGAACATTGTTGACTCTTCCACCGGTGTTGTTTATATGACACAAAATCCATTCAGATTGCACAGGGTAGGTGCTGTTTGTATGTTGTTTTTTCAATTTTGTTACCTATAATACATGGCAGCCAGTAATGACGGTCTCGATGGTTTTGGTCATATCATTTTAAAAGTCACAACCAAATCTGATTAGTTCAGATTTTGTGGTAGTCCATCGTCTCCCATGGTGATTTCATGTGCGTCTTCACTGGGAGTGGGTTTTTAGAACAAAAACAACATTGCATTTGCCTTCTAGTTCTAATTATTGTGCATAATATGTAAGATATAAAGTACTTAGTTCATTGTTACCATGGCACTGCTCTTGTGGTTTCAAATCAAAGTCCTTTTGTTTCCTTTCGAATGATGTGTTTTTAAAGGCATTGATGAGCGTTTTAGAGATCGGATAGGAAGGAAGCTTTTCCAAGTTTTATTTATGATTGTCCGAGATCATTTTCAACAAGATTTATATCTTGATTAAAAAGCCGGAAAATGTAATCTGTAACTAAAATAAGTTTACTGAACCTTTTGTAGAGTTTTACATTTCACACTTCACAGGCTTAACTAAAAATGATCTGTCTAAATTATTCTACCCTCGATTTTCTTAAATAATAAATGCCAAAGTTATTTGCACTTAGATAGTAAAATGCAGGCTTTAATGTGTACCTAATCGTCAATTTATGCACTTCTTTAAAAAAGGATAACTTTTTTCTTTCATTAATTTGTTGTGGTTGAACTAAAGGAAGCCGTAAGTATCTATCTATCTATCTATCTATCTATCTATCTATCTATCTATCTATCTATCTATCTATCTATCTATCTATCTATCTATCTATCTATCTATCTATCTATCTATCTATCTATCTATCTATCTATCTATCTATTATCTATCTATCACTATATCATCTATTATTATCATTCTATGTGTTGATGTGATGAGATGATGACGACGACGACGACGACGACGACGACGACGACGACGAGGACGACGAGATGATGATGATGATGATGATGATGATGATGATGATGATGATGATGATGATGATGATGATGATGATGATGATGATGATGATGATGATGATGATGATGATGATGATGACGATGGCGAGGATGATGACGATGAAAGTGATGGAGGTAAAAATAATAACTCTTAACATCAACATGGATGCCGTAGTTATTTTACAAAGGGATTAGTCGAAATTGAAAACGATTGCCGTGGGAATTTCACTGTTACAGCAAGGCTGTCAATATTAGGTAATGATCCCTTAATCACAGCCAATTTCCGCCCCTGGATTATCGAGTATTATAACCAACTGCAAGAAAGTCTGCCGGCATAGGAATGGTGAAATCATGTTACCACCCAGTCATCGTGTGTACCTAGCACACATTTCACCTGCGTTATTTTAAAATTTAGCGTTCCCGTGGTTTCTAGTTGGTGTTATGGCTATAAAGAAACCTGCTCTTGCTTCTGGCGTATTCCCGTCTTTTGAACTTCCTAATTTAGACCTATTTGCTCCCACTTTGGGTCCACGCATTCTCTTGCCCAACCCGGGATCCTGTTCTTAGAAATATTCGATCAATGGATATCACTCAGTCGGTAGAGCGAAGAGAATTCTAATTAGATGTCCCTGGTTCGATTCTCAGACAGCCCACCTTGGCTCCTATTGTCTGGATCAGTTTGAGCACAGTGTGATCAGCTTAGTTTTTGGCATCCTTTATTGGGGTCACCAGAGACGATACACCTAAGATACGCTAGAGGAGAGAGAGATAAAGAGAGAGAGAGCGAGGGAGAAAGAGAGAGAGTAGCGATTAAAACCCACTTCATCCTGATATTAAAGTGGAAATTTCGATGTCCTTTTTTAGGTAAGATCTAAAGCAATAAATATCAAGTACGCCATAAAAAACAAGAGTTATAACCATCTCCTTTAAATACAACCCTAATCAAAGTTGCTCCTATATAATTAAATCTATACGTTTAACCCTACTATAATCGTTGAGGGGGTGGTGAAGCATAAGTAAAATGTAGCGTTGCTGGAGAGAAAAGGGCTGTTTTGCATATCAGCTATGTATCTAAAAGAAACGTTGAATTTTTATAGCCGATGCGAGTGTTACGATCGTCATAATATTAATGTGGACTTTACCAGGAAGGAATTTACAACTTTTGGTGATATAGCTTTTTCGGCCTAGGGTCCACCCATATGGAATTCCCTTCATAGGAAAGAGACATGGACAAAAGTATTATTTGCGAATTTTGACAAACAAAACCATTATTTACAAAACCTGAAAACAAAATCTTTGTGTACAAATCCTGAAAACAGAAACAGATCATATACAAATCCTGAAAAGTAGTCAATTAAAATATAATAATAAATAAAGACCATTGTAAATTTTACAATGGTAAGTTAGTTTGCTCCCTAACTTGAGAGCGTTTACTGAAGAACTTCAGGGTAGACCACATTTCTTGTTGAGCCTTCTGCAGCAAGAGTGAAGAGTGATCGCTGACATCCTGTTCTTTAAAGTGCCACATACAGCATTCCGTGAGCGAAAACTGGATGCCTAATGTCAGTTCCAAGTGTCTTAAACGTTTGCCATGTGCCTCCCTAGCATAAGCTCTACTGGAAATTTTCACAAACAGAGCATTTGTAATTGATTTAGTGACATTGCATCTGGTGCCGTTCTTCAATTTAGGAGGGTTCAAAGAACGCATTATCATAACTGGCATTCCAGTCTTGATGCACAGCCTGTGTGATGGAAGTCCATAAATTTCAATAGTATTCAAAAACTCTATGGGGTAATGTCCAGCTTCCTCTTTTGTTGTCGTACTGTTTACAGATGTGTATGATGAAGACTGACACGGCATTCTATCTAACATTTCCTGATTTATTTTTTGAACAGAATCGTTCATTGGTGCCACAACAGCCAATAAGAATTTTGATATCTTTTCTCAAAGTCTGGAATAACAAAGTGAAGTAGCACGGTGATGTTTCGAGCTTCAGTTCGAAATCCAGACAGTGATATGATATCTGGGGCCTGTACAACTGGATAGGATAAGTTGCACCTCATGTTCCTGGTCTCCAAACAGTGTGCGCTATTATAAATTATTTCTTGTTAACTTGTAGATGTTGACGTGTTGCTACCTGTCTGAAATCTCCACACAGCAAAGTTGTAATGCCTCCCATTGGGACATTGTCCCCCCAATGTCTTGTATAGATCTGTTTAAGGCTTCATACAATAACATATGACTCGTAGGTGCCTCATCTATAATGATGGCGCTGCATTCTTGAATAAGCCTGGCGAGAGAAGATCCTTTCTTTGTAGAGCAATGTGGCAAATCACAGCTGGTCCGGTTTAATGCGACCTTAAAAAGTGTTGTGTGTTGTTCTCCATCCAGGAAGACCACTGCTGGCTGTTGCAATGGACATTTTTTGATGTGATCTAATGGATGCCAGAAATGTTTTTCTTGCACAGCCACATTTCTGGTGCGTACAGAAAATATAAGTGGCCAGTCGCGCCTCAGGCATCATTAACAATTTCATCATGAATTATATTTTGTTCAGCCGTAAGAAAACGTATTATTTGTGACTGATGGATCTTGGTCAGTGACACTGTAGGACTTTTCTCTTTGGTATGCTCAAAATCATCACAGATACTGTCTCTATGAAGCAACCAAAGCCGATTGAGGTCACTCAGGTCACAGTGTACTAAAACCACAGCAAACAAATTTCTCATTTGAAAACATTGCAAACCATTGGAAGCCTCAAACAAAGTCTAATGATGTGCATTGTTATTGGTCAGTAGTACGAATAGCAAACATGCTTCTCGGTAAGTTGACAAACCTGTTCATTCGCTGTTCGAAGATCTTCAAAACTTACTGGCCCTCTTTTGTGATGAAGGAGTAGTCGTATATAATTATAGTAGCATTCACCTTGGCGTGGACTTACGGTGTAGACTCTTCCAACTGCTGGAGCTTCATAAACTTCCCCATTAGCTGCTTTTACCTAAGTCCCTCTTCGCCTTTGTGTCCATTGTTATTGCTCCATGTGTAAAACTGAGGAACATAAACGTACAGAAGGGAGACATCAAGCTCATCAGTCGCACACAAAGCAAAATATGCAGTCAAATGTTTTTGCTGGTGGATCTGCTATCGCTCTTTCATGTACATTTTCTTCAGTGAAATAGACACGTTGCCCATTTAAGGTAAATGGCGAGTTGCAAGACTGGTAGGAAACGTTCATGCATAGGCATGTGGAAAAATTCTCTACACTGCTTATGTCGAGCCTATATACCGTGGATTTACATAATCCTTAACTTCTTCAATTGGGTGCTCCACTCTGTCTATCACTTGAAATGTGACCTGACCTGATCCTTAAAAACTTTAGAACATACTTTATGCTATTGAGGGAGCTGCAAACGTCCATATTGAGATGACAGTTTCACTGTCGAAGCAGCCATGGATGATAGGGTAGTACCCAGCTATTGTCGATAGTACTGTTGTTTTCATAGTTCCCATTTCGAAGCTGTATCACAACAGACGTTCATCCATCATTTGGGTGCATTCTCTCATACTTGGGATACGAATCTAATCCAAATTTCTGTTTCTTGTATGATGGGTTTGGGAAATCCCTTTGAACAAACACCATTCCTCATACAGGGTGCATGAGCATGGTCCATAAAATTAATCATATTGGTAGTTACTATGTTGAACAGTTCTGGATCCGGGTTCTTTTTCGGAATTTCTGCACCCACAGTTCTGTGCCTTGTCTGATTGCTGCATTTCTGGTGAGCCATAATAAAATGTGCGAATGAGGCCGTCCACTTCTCAAATTTTCATAACTCGTAACTTCCGGTAGTCGTGGTGAAAATAAGATCGATTGTTAATTACGGTTGATTAAAAAAAATCAATTGAAACTAAAGTAATGACCAACCAAGTAACAGTTCCATATTAGCAGTTTCTAATACTATATTTTTTAATCCATGCTTCTCTCAGTTTGATAAACGTGCGTAGCATTATTATATATTTTTATTATTATTATCATCATTATTATTATTATTATTATTATTATTATTATTATTATTAAGTATTATTTTTATTATTATTATTATTATTATTATTATTATTATTATTATTATTATTATTATTATTATTATTATTATTACAGGTATTATTACTAGTACAGAACCCACGAAATTCGTGGGCATTGTGGGATTCGCAAAGCTAGAGGGTTAGAGGTGAATTTGAATTGTGCTAAAACTAAAAATTATGTTCCTTTCAAATCCATACCTTTAATTTCACAACGCTATTAAAAGCTGTTAAAAACGCTTATAGGACGTCTTTCTTGTTGTTGTTGTTGTTGTTGTTGTTGTTGTTGTTGTTGTTGTTGTTGTTGTTGTTGTTGTTGTTGTTGTTGTCGTTGCTCTTGCTGCTGCTGCTGCTGCTACTGTCGACATTGACATTAAATATTCGTCCACATTCAGGTTTGGAAGTCTACTAGTTTATTGTACAGATATGGAGACAATAGTTATAGTTAGTTATTTGTGTTTTCACCCAGTTCAGTATCTCAACTGATAAAACACCCTTTTCGCTTTGTCTCGACTGACTTTGATTAATTATCTCATTAATAATATATCTAAGTAACACCTGTGGTTTTAGAGCATGGGTGTCGAGGAATATTTTGTCGCATTAAAGCCACATGAATATTATCCGTTTACTTTCATTAGCTAAATGGTATTCCAATTCAATTGATCTACACTGTTCGTATTTAGCAAGCTGGATATCTTTCCCCGTATATATCTATGTGATTTTCGAAAATTTTGAAAAAACACTTTTTTGTGAAGAGACGTGGTATTTCCTAACTCTTCAGATAATTTTGTGTTTGAGTGTGCTTTTATTTCTAGTATTATTCTTTCGATTGTAAGAAAGTGGAACAAGAGTCTATGCCGAACCAGACTTGTATTATTTTTATGGCACGTCAGTACGGTAACGGATACATTACAATGATTCTTAGATTGTTGTCACTTATAAATTTTGACGATTGGCGCAAAGCAATTACCCTGTAAGTGTTTTCTTGACTCTTTAGGTCCATGTCTGAAGACAGGGTTTGTCAGTGGCAATCTTTTTTTTAAATAATTTGTCACAATCCGTCTAAACTTTAAGTTTCCTAAAGAGAGTCATTAATTTTATATAATTATCATCTTTGCCGCAAACAAAATTCGCCCTTAGTTTGCTGTGCTCTCAGTGTGTCGCAGTAATGACCTTTTAAATTTCATCAATTTTTAAGAAGCTTCTTGTAAAAGACCAACAAAAATATAACCCCCCCCCCCCCAAAACTGATCTTAATGAGAGAAAGACGACTCTCCATACAGTTGCTTCTATACTTTTTCCTTATTGTAATTATTTATTTTGTTCAAAAATAGAAATATTTATATTTCGACAAAAAGATAATCTTTCTTTTTGCGACAAATATCTTGGTGACCGTCTGCACGTGAAAATCCATACCAGACGAGGCTGCCTCTAAAACCTTCCTTCACATCCTTATGTCATAGCTAGAACCTTTGAAATATTAATATACTTGGAAAGCGTGTATTCAGGCTTAGCATGCTAATTTCCACACTGATGATAAGGTATTACATAGTAGTATCTGGTTCACATGAGTGGCACAACCCACAAACAGAATGACAAAATTTATTTCGCTTTATCATACTTTCGCCAATTATAAATTGGGGTCTGTGCCTATCAAGAAGTGATAGACAATTATTTAATAAGATGTTTTAAACTTATTTATAAGGTGTCTAATGTTAATATCTGGAGTTCTTTGAGTATTAAGATGCATTAACCTTAATTACTCCTATAAATTATTATTTTTACCGAATCCCGTGTGAGACAGTTTAGCCAAAAATTGTTTCAAAGAAAACTTTACTTTTCACAAAAATAATAGTGCTCTTATATCGATGCCAAATACACATGTGAAAAATTAAAATTCACATCCATCCTCTGAGATGAATGTTTCAAAAAACAAAATGGAGAGCATGTTTTTGGAAGAGGAACCAACTGAGACATCAACTAAAGTCGCTAGAGACCCAGAAGAGAACATAGAATCGCACGATACTGACATAGAGCACACTAACCTTACTCTCTATGGTGGCCCAGAAGGTGATGCAAGCAGAAGATATAAGCAGGACCATAGATATCATAGAGATACGAAAGTGCACAGGGACGATCAAAGAGAGCATCGGGTACACATGCCGCACTTTCCCCATGTGAACTTCCACAACCTGCTGCGGCACCAGGAGAGCCACCCTCCTCTAACACCCGAGATGAAGAAAGAGTTCTTTGAGGTAAGCTGCTTTTGCCAGGTACTTCTATTCCCATCGGTACATCACATTAGTCATATCTTACTGTCTCTTTCTGTCTCTCTACATCTGTCTACCTCTGTCTCTTTCTGCCTCTCTGCATCTGTCTGCGCCTTGTCTCTGTTTGTTTCTATCGATGGTCCACTCTCTTTCTCTCTCTATCTCGATTTCTCTCTCGAAATTCCATTCCATTCCTCCCTCTTCAGAATTCGTTCTCTTTTTATTTTTTACTCTTCTTCCTTAACTGTCAACCAACCAATCTGTCTTTTCCTATCTCTGTCCCATACCACAGAACAGAGTAATAAATTAAGAAGTCAACGTTGGAGTGATATTTGAATGAGGAAAGCTCTTGTTTTGTAAAAGGAACGAGAAGAGAGACAGAGACAGAGCGAGAGAGAGAGAGAGACAGAGAGAGACACAGACAGACACACACACACAGACAGACAAACAGAGATACAGACAGACAGACAAACAGAGTCACAAAAAGAAAGAACAAGATAGTCTATACCCTGGTAAAGATACCATATAGAAACAAGGACTCAAGGGTGTGTGTCTATTTCTAAAGATTTAGCTGGTTCTGTTATTTTTTTTTGTTTTCTTTCCTGGAAATATTTGGAGACAAAGGGGATTTTGCAATACAATGGAATTTTGAAGCAACTTCTTAGAGTCTCCTGGTGTAGTGGGTGAAATAGTGATAACAGTTACTATTATTTTTTATTTTTTCTTTGCTCATTTTAAGTTCATCGTTAATACATTTGTCGATCTCAACTATGTTTCCACGAGCTCAGGGTAAGTGTTTAACTGAAGGGGTTGACAAATTTTATGTGGAAACATACACTTTCCATGATCTCCCATTGTTTGAATGTTGGCTTGCAGATGTCCCATGCAGGTTCTTGGGAGTAATGGAAGATTTCAAAAAACGTCAGTATCTGAGACAAGTATAATAACTTTCGTTAATTTCATTCCGTGTTTTGCTCTTCTTATGTTGTGTGTCTTTAATGTATACGGAAAAAACTTACAATGGTAGTTATCCAAGTGTTTTTCCATTGAAGACATAATAAACGTTCGATTGTCTTTCGAAACGAACCCACACGTTAAAGATTGATAAGTCATTTAGAAGGTATGCCACGTGGCAATTTTTCCTTGGGAATAGTATTGTTACAAATGCTCGACTATTTCCAAAATTATCATCTTTATTGCCAATTGCTTGATATCTATTGCAACACAGGGCTTATAGTAATGTACATATTTATTTACCTTTGTTTCGTTTTTCTTTTCTATCTATTTCAAAATCAAAATATGGCCGTTATTGCAAAAGCCACTATGACTGTTACTACCACAGCTGCTAGGACCATTAATACCGCCATCATTAATAATGCCACTTCATCTAATGACACCAATACCGAAACTGTCAACAGCACCGTTACTTCCTATAATACGGCATACTCCAGGTCTTCAGCCATGATAGTGAGGGGAAATACGTGAAATATTGAGGTGATAAGAAGAAGACAGACAATCGTAGAAGTCTCTGAGTGTCAGAGGACAGACAATCATAAAGCATGTCATGAATATTGGTGGAAAAGGAATATCTTGGTATGACTCTCATATTGCTAATGTTTTCCTGGAACTAGATCTAGGATCTTTCTAATCCCAAGGTCAACTATCGTGTCCATGACGGCTTGTGTTTCTATTGAGTTGCATTCGCCTAACGGCTTGTGTTTCTATTGAGTTGCAGTCACCTGCATCACCCCCACCCCCTTTTTTACCCGCAATTCATACAAATTGAAAATCACTATGGCGTGGATATACTTTTTTTTTTAATTTTTGGAAATATAATTGCAAACTTTATCGAAAGGATTATGTTGTGCTGTATTGTCGTGTTAGAATCGTAATAAGGTTCAACTAGAAATCACCTCTTTGATCTCCAGTATAGATTGGTAATCAAAGCTTAGACATTGTTCTTTAGGACTAATGGTCTTTCGTTGACAGACAGATAGATAGATAGATAGATAGATAGATAGATAGATAGATAGATAGATAGATAGATAGATAGATAGATAGATAGTCGTAGTAGTCTCTGAGTGTCAGCGGTCTCTGAGCTTTCGTCCTTTTTCCTGGAACCATAAAGAAAAAGCAGCTGTTTTGTAGCTGCATTGTACTAGTTGTAGTAGTTATTTTTGTTGTAAAGAGTATTGTTACATGAATAGCTCTGAGTTAGGCACACGTAATAGGACTTTGAAATAAATCTGCAGAAACAAGTAAAAAGTATAAGCCATCTTGGGGCAAACCCATGGTTGTGTCAATGTCACATGAGGGTCACGGTGACTGACATGATAGTTAAGCTCCACATCTCTTTCTCCTTAGGATTCCCCTACGCTGAAGGCCAGAGTACAGTTGCAAGTAGGAATCACGGAGGAAAAATTGAATGCAGGTTTTATATATAAAGGAATGTGAATGGGATGGACTATATTTAACAATCATCATACAATAGAAACATGAAGGGTGTAAAACGTGTCCAAATTTTTACGGATGTTGAAGCGGATATAGGGAAAAGGACACGACAAACGTAGCCATTGTCATGTAAACCATGGGAACTGAAGCAAAACGTAATTCAACCCATCGACCCCTCGTTTGGCCTATTATTAAGTCTTCTCTTTTCTCCTTAGATTGCGGCTATCTCCGGCTCGTCTTGGAAGAGCCTTGAAGAGTATACAAATATTTTACTTCATATGGCCCACTAAGTTTACATTACATAGACCTACATGACATGTTGTATTGAGAAAACTACAGCCTGAAATACGATGCATGTTAGAGGGTTTTCTTACCTTTTCGTGTGATTGGGTGCAGATAATACTACAAGTGATTGAAGGTGGAATTGTGTCCCATTGAACTAGATCTTTCGCATTAGTATAAGCATTCTGTTCATTTTTAATGCCACGGTGTTTTTGAACCTTTTTTCTTAATTTTGTTGGGAAAATTCCAAGTTCAGTGTAAGTGTGTGTTTAATTATTTTCCGAAGAATATGAAAACTTGAACATAATTATTTTGCTTTTTGAAAGGCAGCAAAGTGGTTTACCTTTTTTCCGTTTGCGTTTGTTGCTTTGGTTAGAACTTCTTACTCAAATAAATATCAGTCCTTGAAATAGAAAGATGAAGTGAGACTTACCACAGATCATGGTTATTGACTGTTTTATTGATTCAGTCGAAAGGCAAATGTAGTATAGTAGTTAAACATGTCCTCAAGGTTTTTAGCTGTTGGCAAGTCACAACAAAAACCAGGGCTATGGCTCGCAGCACTTATAGCGTGTATGTTGGGGAGTTAGCGGTATTTTCCGTTCCTAATTGATAGCGAAGATCAGGGACCGTAAAGCTGTAGAGAACATTAAATTTTTATTCATAAAAAAAAGAAAAAGTTGTTGTTACTAATCGTTACAAGAAGAGCGCAGTGCTCATTATGGTCTAAATTCCAGATTTGGCAATTATTCCAGACAACATGTTTTATTTTAGTATGTTTGAGACAAAAAAAAGCATGTAACTCTGTATAAGCCCTATACTATGGGGCGGTCTATCTTTAATTTATTAATAATTATTGTTGGAACGTAATGGATGATGGCCGAAGCCAAAAAAAAACTTACCTTTGTTACATTTCTTAAAAATTAATGTTAATTACAAATAATGTCTTGACTGTCCTTGCCTTTTTCCCCGAACATAATTCAGTTACTATTCGGGCGTTAATCAAAATAGACTTTAGAAAAAACTTAAACTGGAATAGGTGATAACCACAAAGAGGTGCACTCGTTCGAAATTCATAACGAGCTAGAACTGTTTTAAAGCAGTGTATTTTGCAAGTTGTGCGGTTTAATTTTCTTTGTTCCTATGCCAGTGATTATAACCAGAGTAAGTCTTCAGTATCAAAATATTTTGCAGAGCTTACATTATTGTGTAAATAGCAAAAGCAGTATGGGTATTTTGCATTTGGTTTTCTATTATCATAAAACTTGTTCTGTGAGGTTGTTTTTTTAATCGTTGTTAAAGTCATTCTAGAATTTAATTTTTTTGAGTGAGTGATTTAATTTCAGTGGAATTGTTGTGAAGGTGATTGAAATATAGAACACATAAATCTTTAAGTCACATTAACCAACTATAGTATTTTGTGTATTAATAGTGATTTCTCCATGCAGTGGAACGTAACAATGGCGTTACTTGGAATACTTTGAATTCAAATGTGTATTGGAAAGAATTTAAATTAAAGTCAGGTTTATGATGACATTCACCTTTATTTTATATTAATTAATCTCCGTGACAATACGGGTAAAATATTGGTGTGTTCTACAGTTTTTTATGTATTTGGTGAAAGATTAATGGTAGTAAATTCTGCAGTAAACGGATGAGTTATAATGCGTGTATGAAAATAGCCATTATTTCATTCTGATAACAAAAGCTGTTAGAAGATAACCAAAGATACACCCAAAGACAGAAAGAGGTGGGAGAGGGTAGAGAGGTATGCTGAATGGGAAGGGTTCAAAATGTTTGTGTGGAAAGGTGGGTGGGGGTAAATTAAGAGAACAGATGGCATGAGTGCTTCCTGAGAGATAGAGTGTTGACAATATTTAGTTGAGTGGTCAGTGTTTGACCAGTGTTTTGTAACACTCACTCACTTAATGGTTGGAGCATTATATCTAAAACTGCTTTGGGAATACAGCGAATACAGGTATGTGGGTAGACGGCTTACTTTCGTGTATCTCTAAGTTCGCAGAGGACCAAAAACAGCCCTTCCTTGAATATAATTCTGGAGGCATTCTCTTGCTAACTTCATTGTGTTGGTTAAACCTGCGGATTCAATGTTTTTTTTTTTCAAAAATTGTAATTAGAACCAGTAATAAGCTGGTAATAACCTCACAGTTGGAAAAGTATCTGAACACGATACATTTATTTTGTATTTTGACACAAAAATGAAAATTATACTATAGCACTGCCATGGACTAGAAAAAAAAATTAAATTGAATTACGAGTAAATTAAATAAATGAATGATGCATTCTGGTTTTCTAAAAAGTATTTCAACTTTTATCTTGAACCAGTTTGAAAGCACACATATTTGTCGTTTGTGTAATGTAGTTGTCTTTTTTGTTTGCTCTTTTTATTCCTTTCACCAAGGTGTCCTGAACGCTCGGCTCTAGTTCTTTGACATTTTTAATATCGAAAAATGACAAAATGTTCAGGATTTTGTTTCGAAACAGATCGACAGCTCTCATGATTTTGAATTGCCTAGTTCATTAAAATTGTATTTTTTATATTCCTTTTTAAATATCAACACGCTTTTCTTTAAAGAGAGATTAAATCTTTCAACAAACTAAATTAAATCGCAGAGTGTTATGAAGTAAAAATTGAAAACAAAATATTACTGTTCAACTTTCTTAACAAAGAGACGAAGAATTGCTGATCAATAAAGTTTGTGATTGTCATGATCAGAGTCAGAATGGACCAGTATGATTGGGTTGTGGCGTGTCAGGTTTATGTCTTAGTTCGAGCAAACACGACTTTATTATTATAAGTGCAACAGTGGTTTATGGCATGTTGTAAAAATAGAATGCGAGAGAGAAGTCTGGGATACATGTATGGAGACAGAGACAGAGACAGACAGAGACAGAAAAGGTGGATGATGGATGGCGAACGATAAAAAATTGACTAATTTAAACGCACATAGAAAAACTTCAATAGGAAAAGCGGGCACCAAAATGAAAGAAATCCGGATGTGGACAGACAAAAAGGACACTTTAGTTTAGAAATCAAGATAGATAACTAGGATGCACGAGAAACATACAGACAGATACTGAAAGTCATAGGGAGGGAAACACAACAATGTGTAGACGAGAAAGAGGAATGGAGAAGAAAACCCTCTAAATGTTCCTGTAAAAAGTATTTCTCTTTTGTTTGTTGATTCAGTCTCTTCTATTTTGTTTTCTTTATTCTATGTTAACTCACACCCCTCTCTCTCTCTCTCTCTCTCTCTCTCTCTCTCTCTCTCTCTCTCTCTCTTTCTTTCTTCTCTTCTTTTCTTTTGCTCCTCTTCTTTTGTCTTCTTAATATTTTGTCGTCTCTCTCTCTCTCTCTCTCTCTCTCTCTCTCTCTCTCTCTCTCTCTCTCTCTCTCTCTCTCTCTCTCTCTCTCTTCTATCTATCTATCTATCTATCTATCTATCTATCTATCTATCTATCTATCTATCTATCTATCTATCTATCTATCTATCTATCTATCTATCTATCTATCTATCTATCTATCTATCTATCTATCTATATCTCTTTACACATTTATCTTTCTTTTTCAATATTGTTCATCTGATTCTTCTCGTTACTTTACCTTCTTTTGAAAAGGAAACCAAAACGTGATCCGATAATTAATCTGCGTATTTTTGCGGAAGTCAGGAAAATATCAATCGTGTTATACATTCAACTTTTTACCCCTGTATGAAGAACAATGATATGCATGTATAATTCTTTTTTTTTTTACTTGTGTCCTTTGCTCTGCAGCTTAATTCTGTTACCATAGCATCCCAATTATGTAATGAATTATATCATATTTAAATATTTTTGGTAACTCTTAATGGATCCTTGAATTTAGGTCGTATGTCGTGTTTTAAGAGTTGCAAAATAGTATTTTTTAATCTTTATTATTATGTTATGCAGCGTATGTTACTATACCTGTAATATCGGATAATTTTCATACTTGTACCACATTTTGTTGCTAAATAACATTGAACTGTAAAGTTTGAAAACAGTACGTAAACATTTTATGTCATGCTGGCTATTTGCAGTCACTTAACCAGTGTAATTTATGTTAATGAGCACACACAATCTGGTTGAACAAAGCTGCAGGGATCTGTAAGAATCAGTGATCAATACCGAACCTTTTATCAAACACTTCTCTTTAATCGAGTACAAGATTGCCTATGAATGAGCGGACTGATGGGAGACGCATGTCTTGTTTTCAAAGTTGATTCTCCTTTCCGCTAATGGGGCCTAAAAGAGATCTATGCCAATGTTGCACATAGCCCAGTACGTTTCTGAGATTTGCCACTGGTGATTTGGAATGGCCGATGTCTTTTCGATTCAACAGTTTTATATGACTAGAATTTCCAAATTCAAAACCATTGTCTGAAGGCAAAAAAGGGACATCACGACTCTAGAGAATGATAGGATCTTGGGGGGCATTTTTTGCTACAATGATTATGCTTGCTTTAAAATGGATTTACCTTTACGTGATTTTATGACGAATTAGGACGCAGTGTATAATGATAAACTTTTAGTAAAATGTAGTGGGTTTGCTAGTAGTAAGGGGATCTAGAAATGGACCGTAAAGACTTCTTACTTCATCGATATAATTATAGAATCTATGAAAGACGATGCACTGAGTTCTTGGATGAGTAAATACGTCTTACAAAGAATAATGTTTACAGCGGGGATGGAAAAGGGAAAATGATATAACGATGATATCATTGATGACGAATGTCACGAATCCGGTACAAATGATCACCAGTCTATTCACAAAGTCTCTGTCGTACATTTTAGTAGTTGTTTCAGAAATTTGAAAGTTAAATATTTTTTTCATTATAACGATAATAGGAACTTTTTAATGTTTCATCACGGATTTGAATTTTTGCGTTGCATATTAACGTGGGTGTATTTTGAAAAATGTATACACCAATCAACACTATGAAAAAAATGGGTGGAAATTATAGGAACTTGTTAACATTTTTTCCTCAACTTCCTTTTGCGCATGTAATTCGAAGACAACATTCGTTTTTCATGTTTGTTTGTTTTTTTGTTCAAAATAAACTTATAACATAATTACATATATATATGTGTGTGTGTGTGTGTGTGTGTGTGTGTGTCTACTGAAGCTTTGAATGCCCGTGGGGGGAAGCCAGTTCTGTTCAGGATTCCGTTCTCTACTCTTTGCCCATTGCCTGCGCTAGAGAATCAGCCCCGCCAGAATTATAATCACAGTAGTTATTTGGTTGAGTGAAGGGCGATGCGCCTGGATAGTACGCGCTTTACTTAAACAGCCGCGCTGGGCACGACCAGGGTCAATCTGCACCAAGAGGTTTAGAACGCCTGGTAGGATCAGATCTAAACAACCTGGCAACTGGTGAAATGGTAGCCACCTCTCGCCAGAATCTCCCACTTCAGAAAAATTGTTCTCAAATACGTAAAATAAGCACACACACACATACACTCACACACACAGAGGCAAATAACCCTCCGTCCCCGTGTAAGGCCTGCAATTGGGAACGACTGGATCTCTTTTTATCTGTTTTCACCCTTCTCCTGAGCAAATTGATATCTCTGCCATGTTCTGCTACTATAAGCTCGAAGATAGGCAAGTTTCAGTGTTTTTCATCATTCTGCCCACTCTAGGATCTTTGGTACCGCAGACTCGCCTCTATAATTATTCAATTTCATCATGGGTCGCTGCATTTTGTTTTTGGTAAGGAGGTTGGTTGGACATCTATAAACAATGCCTCCCTGTCAAGGGCGTATTTCCGTGGATAGTCAATAATTGTGCATGTTTATCTTGATACAATACTACCGGATCAAGTTAAAGGCATATTGCTCCGCCTTGCCTTTCTCTAAGTCAAGTAACACAGTTAAGAATGCATATTATATACTTCATTTACTACCAATATTATCCAAAGTTCCTTTTCTATTTATTTCACAAAAAATGATAAGTATTTGTCCGTCCAAATCGATTAGAGAAAACTTATATTTCTTTAATATCAAGGTACCAAAATCATTTTAAAAAATATATTTATAATGTATTAAGTAATATTTTCGATCCTTTTTACATTACGGATACAATTTATCAATATGAGAAATGTCCATCTCTATCATTCCCTATCTCTCTCTCTCTCTCTCTCTCTCTCTCTCTCTCTCTCTCTCTCTCTCTCTCTCTCTCTCTCTCACAAGGGCGTATTTCCGAGGATAGTTAATTATTATGCTTCTTTAAAACAAAGGATGTCCAATTAGACAAAACTTGTATTTCGTTAATATTAAGGTACCAAATTCATACAAAATATTCATATATTTTTTTCATTTCTATTATCATAGCGAATACAATTTATCAATATGAAAAATGTCCATCTCTATAATTCTCACTCATTCTCTCTTTCTCTCTCTCTCTCTCTTTCTCTCTCGCTCTCTCTTTCTCACCTTTTATTGTTTAATTGTTTATCACTTTTTAAAAGTGTGCGGGGGGAGTATTGCTTTTTATTTGTGAGTAGAAAACTAAGCACAGCTGCAACCTCATGGACCCCTTTATTTAGTTTATATGATTTGGAGAATGTGGCGTTATCGACACCTTTATTTAGTTTGAATGATTTGGAGAATGTGGCGTTATCGACACTTTTTGTTTAGTTTGAATGATTTGGAGAATGTGGCATTATCGACACCTTTTGTTTAGTTTGGATGATTTGGAGAATGTGGCGTTATGGACCCCTTTTGTTTAGTTTGACTGATTTGGAGAATGTGGCGTTATGGTCCCCTTTTGTTTAGTTTGAATGATTTGGAGAATGTGGCGTTATCGACAACTTTATTTAGTTTGGATGATTTTGAGAATGTGGCGTTATGGACAACTTTATTTAGTTTGGATGATTTTGAGAATGTGGCGTTATGGACCCCTTTACGGGGGCAATAATTACTTCTTATTTGTGCGTAGAAAACTAAACACAGTTGTAAACTCATGGTTACCTTTATTTAGTTTGAATGATTTGGAGAATGTGGCGTTGATTCAAAAAAGAGCATTCCTAATTCATGGCAATTTGTTGAATATAGTTCACGTAGAAACGGACACACTATCTTGTCAACATTAACAAAATAGTGAATACTAGAAATCCATTGTGAAAACGCAATAACCTTATTAATAAATTGAAATTTAAAAATACAACTCAAGAACGTCTAAATCTAAACTTGACAATATATCTAGGTATATAATCGATCTAAACATCAGCGTTCACTGCGGCAAGATGTCTAAAGCGTATACACAGAGTATAAATATATCTCACTCTCTACAAAATCTTAATCATTCTATCACTCTGCTATTATATACACTATACACAGATAATTATACTAGGCATGACTAGCTCATCCAAAAACATCGGAGAACATTCGAGAAAATTCAAGCCCCTAGCTCACATAATTATTTATTAACACTATTCACCTCCTTACTTGTTAGACAAACTTCGAGAGGTTTCTAGAATTAACTAGAAAGACCCAGACCCTGAGCCCGTAACAGGCGATTTGGTGAACACTACTCACGCGGTACATGCTTGCATAGTAGCGCACACGTAAACAATGTCAGAAATTATTCCCTCACACAGCCTAACATCTATGATTATGCACTATATTAAAACTTATTATACATTATTGTTATTTCATTATACATATATGTTTATTAACATAAAATAGAAAAAGACAAGAAGCACACACAGCGTATAATATTAAACTTTATATAATTATTAAAATAATCGTGTGTTCCCCTTGCTCAATGCTTTCAGCATTGCGTCTTAATTTTGACTGTAGTTGTTTGTTTGTTTTTGTGTGGATGTTCTTACAATAATATCACGACTGGACACACGTTGTGATACTGTCAGATCTCTCTATATTGTGGAAAATGTTTAAAGGTATACCACAGACCAGGTGTGTTCTTATTGCAACAAATTATGCCAGAAAAGCTCTGGTTTGCAATGCAGAATCCCTTTCTATAACAAAGAACTTATGCTGTCTACTAGTGTTAAGTCGAATTTGTGTTTGAGGTTGACCATGAGAATATGTCGATATCAAGTGCATGTAGATAGCTTTTCTATCAAAGAGATAATATTTCTATGAGTGTGTTTTAAGATAACCATAAATGCAACAACAAAACTATTTGTGATGTTGTTAGGGAAAGTTTTATGTTTTGATAACCCAACACGATAATACGTTGTTTACCAGCAGGTTTTGTCAACCCATGTGTAATTATGCTTCATTTGCCGTTTAGTGAATATCGATATATCATTAGGCCAGTTAGACAGTATTTTCTTTGAGAATATGCACAACTTAGTAGAGAAGGAACGTTTGCTTTTATTCTCTTAGATTAACGTTTCAACATTTCGATGTTAACCTTTTGAACAATGTTTTGGACTCAGTGACTTTGGATTCAATAAACCCGAAAAAAGGCTAATAAAACCAAACTTCATGTGGACTGTACTTTGACTGCAAATGAAAGCTTGCCTGATTCAAGGGTAACAGCTTGCTCCTGACATGTCCTCCTGTGGAGAGAGGCTTCTCTTGACACAATCTCCGCTCTTGGATGTGCCAGAAACCATGGAGCTCACCGCCCCGTCTCCAAGTGCATCTTCTTGTGAGTCTCCAGAAAGCTGGCGGCGACAGTCTCAGCACCAGCAGCGTCGCCCCCGACAGAGCATAGACGGAGTCCAGGTCTACCTTGACTCTGTTCTCAAGAACAGCTGCTGCCTGCGCGATGGCAACCCTCCGTCTCATAATCCCTGCGCGGCCTCTAATAAGATGGACGCTGGGGATTCAAGTGCTAATTCGAAATGTGACAGATCAAAGAAATGTGGCAAACCAATGAAATGTAACAAACCAGCAAAATGTGGCAACGAAGAGAAATGCGGCAAGCCAGCGAAATGTGGCAAACCAGCGCATTGCGGCAAACCAGCGAAATGTGACAAATCAGCGAAATGTAGCAATCCTTGGAAATCTAACAGCACAGAGAATTTCGACAACAGAGCGAAATGTTACAACACAGAGAAATGTGACAGTACACCGAGATGTGGTAACACAAACAATGGCAATGGTTTAGCTAATTCGCCATGTAAAAGTAAGTGTAATAAGGAGATTGGTAAAAGCATAGATGTCAATGAACAAACTGAAAAGAAGAAGAAATGTACGACATGCCCAAGTAAGACATGTTCCGTAACTTCCCCGGCTTCTTTTCCGTCATTATCAAGCAACAAAACCTCAAGTATTTGGAATATTTCCGGAGGACTGAGCATGAAGATTCGGGCCATAAGCAAGTTTTCAACGATAGAGACGTCGCGCAAGAACCAGACCAAAGAGGCAGAGTTGAACGTCCCACTCAGTGATGGAAATGTATGTTTTATGGAACACAGTCCTTACCGAATCTTCAAGGTAGGTTGCTATAAATAATGTATTTTAATGTCCTATAAGAATAGCTACATTTTTTCTGACCTCTATTTCTTATTATTATCAATTTCTTATAGAGCCCCATAAGGTTTGGCTTCAAAATTATTCTGATCTTTGCATGATTATATATCAACTACAGTACAGTGCTTTGACTTCCTTAATTTGTACAAAATCATCTCTGTGTTCCATCGCAGCTACGGGCATGGTGCTGTTTTATTATCTGGCGAACTCAACTACTCGAACAATACTTCTGCACTGGCGACATTCAATCACAAATAAGCCAGTTTTGTGGGTGACCCATACTACATTGATATCGAAAGTTAAAATAAACAAGTGTAAAAAGGAGACAAAAATACTACTAGTTTTTGGACAGTATTGATAATTTTCATATCAAAAGAAAGTTCATTTTCTTTTGACCAAGGTTTCTATATATCTAAATAACGCATTTACGCTCCCGTGAGCATTATTTATCTTCTTTTTCTCCTAGTTAATCAATCAGTAACTAAACCTTTTCTCCACGCATTTTAATTTTTGCAAGCATCATATTATAGATATAACACTCTACAAATAAATCGGTGAAAAGATATTTGAGTAACTTATTTGTATCTTATGAATTTAGACAATTATTGAATAGTGAACGAAGATTCGGAGTGACTAATCCGAAGATAAACCTGTTAAATTTTACTCCCTTGCCCTTGATTTCCGTGGCATCTCAGTTTCGAGTGGTTGAAGGTATGAGGATGTACGGCTTATCCCAATATTGACCTGTCATATGCTGCAAAGACCATATCCTCGCAATGGATATCTATTTAATTACAAAAGGGAGGACCCTCATAGTTATTTATTGATTTGTGAACAGAAATGCAGTCTAAAACCAGGAAACTGGATCATAATGTAAATGCTTAGCGCGCTTCCTGGAAATCCCACTAACCATTTAGAATCCGACATGTAGTTTAGTTATTACAAAATTAATCTTGTTTCCAGAACCAGGGCATTATCAATTTCTCTATTGACGTTGTCTTTATATTTCGCTTCATGCTAAGAGGTTTTTTTCACAAAAATTGTTTTCTTTTTTTTTAAGCCGTGTCATTTTCATTAAACACGCCCTATATTTTATTCCCTTCATTTGGGTCTCCTTAAAAACTCACAAAGATTTGTGTCCTTTTTCGACGTATTACCATGCTAGTTTGTATAACAAAAAACGTTATTTTATTGCCGTTGATTATTTCAGATCAGTAAACCACACACTTATTATTCTAAATTCAGCGTTAAATATTTCAATTTGAATATGTTTGAATTGGACTTTTATTCATAAAAGTAATTTCAAACAGAAGAGTTTGCTTTTGCAACCTTATATTATAAAATAAATTTCTCTCTGTCTGTCTGTCTCTTTTTCTTTCAATCTCTCTATCTATCTATCTATCTATCTATCTATCTATCTATCTATCTATCTATCTATCTATCTATCTATCTATATATCTCTGTCTGTCTCTTTCTGAGTGGTTCTGGGTCTGTATAATATGACCGACTGAGACAGGAGTTCAGGTATCCTTGCCCTTTTTCTGTGTGGCAGCACGTGAAATTTTCAGACGTCAGTCCCGTGATCCGTCCACAATATAGCCTATATAGTGCTGGTGTACAACGTAAGGCAACCAATCCAACACACCCGTCTCTCTCTCTCTCTTACTCTCTCTCTCTCTCTCTTACTCTCTCTCTCTCTCTCTCTCTCTCTCTCTCTCTCTCTATGCGGCAGCCAACCATCACAAGTAATACAGAAATGCAAGACCTCAACCAGCCCTGCTTGTCCGCGACATGGGACGAAAGGGAAACATCAATAACGATCGGGCGAGAGTTGGGTTTCCGAGTTTGCTCATCGCTTGAGGTGCCTGTGTTTACGCAAATTCCAATCACTCGTGTTTTGCTCCACAGACACAACGAGATCCATCACACGGATTAAACTGCCATTGAGTTTCAGACAAAAATTTAGTGCAGTTTTTCGTGATTCTAGTCGGTTTTTAAATCAGATCCGATCCGATTTATTAAAAATCTGAAACTAAAGGAGAGGCATCCAATAAATCTAATACACAAAGTGTGTATTTTCTGTCGCAAGTTATCAAAAACAATTTGTTCTTAGAACACTTGTGCTATTTTTACCTCCGTCTGATTGTAAATACATTAATAATTTGATGACGATTCGAGCCATCGAAACAAAAAGAAAAAAGCCCACTGTTGGGTAGAGATACTTGTTGGGTGGTTGTTTTTTTAATCAGCCACTTGACTTATAAACCTTTCATTGCCAGAAAAATGTTCTGTTGTAATCCCCCCCCCCCTAAATATACCTCTATCTCTCTTCAACTAATTCTCTCCATCTGTCTTTCTTTATGTTTGTCTCTCTCTCTCTCTCTCTCTCTCTCTCTCTCTCTTTCTTTCTTTCCATGCCTGTCTGTCTGTCTGTCTGTTTGTCTATCTCTCTGTCTTTTCCCATTCCCTCTCTCTCTCTCTCTCTCTCTCTCTCTCTCTCTCTCTCTCTCTCTCTCTCTCTCTCTCTCTCTCTTAAAGGGTGGACGGATTGGTAGGTGGATGAATGAATGGATGGATGAACTGTTGGAAGAACACCTTTCAAACTTTTTCAGTACTCTTTTAGTCGTATACACATTGCCTTAGCGAACTAGTGATTACATTTTTCGAATTCGTCATGATAAAATATTTACGCTCGTATGTACTTTGTGTCTGAATATATTATCAAATAAACTCTAGGTAATCGACAAACTTCATACCAACTTTATCCAACATGCGTACACGACGGTGTTCATAAACTAGAAAATGTGCCCGTCACCAACAGGGGTACAGAAGGAATAATAATAATGGTGTCATAACATAGTTATGCAAATCATTGTTTTGAAGCCAGTATACTCATGGCAGTAAATGTAACTACCTAACTACTATCAAACTGTGGTGCGACTGGGCTTTATCTCTTCAACATAAATCTCCCTGATATTGTCGCACTCGCAGTCCACGTTGATCCCTTGTCAATCATCAAGATAAAAGCAAATCTCTTACGTACTATGTTGGAAGTCCATAAATAGCTCAGTCTCTTCAGAACTATAAACATTTCGCATTCTCTGTCAGAAAAATCTCTAAAGTAAAAACAAAATACATGTTTTCTGATGTTAGTTACCAATAACTTCGTCCTTTTTAAGGGTTTTCTATAACCTCTTGTTGTTTGCTGGTCAGTGTCAATATTACTTACATAGCTAATCTCTTAAAACAAAGGGTTTTGTCAGTGATGTTAAAATGCAATAGTAAAAATAACTTTTCGAAAATTTATTGCTACGAGCTTATAGAAGAAGATTTTTGTGGGTTGTAAAGTGAATTGGCTCCATTGTATTTTTTTCATTTTTTAATCTCCTGCAGTGCGCGGTGGTCCAGGGGTAGAACATCGGCTTCCGGCGCAAAAGGTCCCGAGTTCGAATTCTGGCTGTTGCGTTCCCTACTGGTTGGGTCGGTGTCAGTATAATGTGACCGGCTGAGACAGGAGTCATGGTATCCCCGCCCTGTCTCGTGTGTGGCAGCACATAAAATTGTCAGACGTCCGTCTTGGGGCCCGTCCACAATATAGTGCTGCTGTTGGACGTTAAACCAACCCAACCAACCAACCAACCAACCTATCTCACCTCTTTCTATCTCTCTCTCTCTCTCTCTCTCTCTTTTTTTTTTTCTCTTGCTCTCTCTCGCTCTCTATTCATCAGTGTATCCACTTATATATACTTGTCTATCTATCTATTTGTATTATTATATCTCTCTCTATCTCTCTCTCTCTCTCTCTCTCTATTCATCAGTGTATCCACTTATATATACTTGTCTATCTATCTATTTGTATTATTATATCTCTCACTGTCTCTCTTACTCTCTCTCTCTTCATTTGTGAATGAGTGTGTGTATGTGTGGTAGAACTACCTCCAGTACTATTAATTGGCTTGATCTGAGCTCACAATGCAACGAACTGATTCGCCTGCGCAATGATGATTTGGGCAGCGAGTGGAGGACTAGCAGTGTGGGGATGGTAAAGGGAGTGCGAGTGGCCAGAGGTGGGTGTGTGGGGGGGGGGGGAGGGATTACAGCTAGAGAAAGAGCGCCCTGCATTCAAAGAGGGAGAGGTGGTCCTCAGATATGCGTGTATAAATTATGAATTGACTACAGTTCCAAGAACAACCATGGGAAGTCTGTTATGTTCCTTTTTGTCTTGATAATAGAGTGGAACAGTGACATCATGTCTAGAAATTGTCTGGAACAATAGTGGCTTCATTTCGCATTTATTTCAACTGTTGACAGCAGCCATACGAAGACTTGTTGGCGATTATTTTGCAATGTATTACTTTATTATTGCAGTTTATTTTCAAAGGGACACAATGCTATAGAGTAGGGTTTTTACAAAAATCTTACTTCTAGATTGTTTTTGTTGAGTTTCAATTTCGTGTATCCAAATTTAGATAAGTTATCAACTTGAAGAAAGTGCCTTAGTAATAATTTTTTTGGCCCTTTCCGTCATATTTTTTTAAAGATTTTGCATTTCTTATGGAACTGTATCATTGCTTTATGTTTCATATTTAACTATGAATTATGAATCCTTTTTAAAGACGACTTTGAAGTTTACTAAGTATTTAAAATCTTAAATTAATTGGTATTGCTTGCACGATATTATGTCGATTCTTGTCGTAGAAATAATAGCTTGTGTTAGGAAGCGATTAAGTCAAAATAATTCAAGCACGAAATTTTGTTTACAGTGTCGCTATTTCAGCTAGAATTTCAATGATATGGTAGATCGTGTTCGAGCACTCTTCATACTTCTCGGTTAACTTTGCCATGTAAGTTTTTCAAATAAATGCAGCGTTGAATACAATGCTGGAAAACGTTGGTACACTTTTCCAATTGCTCGTTTTATATATAACACTTACCTTGTAGAACTATATTTTAAGTCGATATTAGAAGAATTGTTTCCAGAAATCTAAGAATAAGATTGTGGTGCTAACGTTCCATTAGAGGAAAGTTGATGTTGCACTAGTTTGAAGGCACTCTGCGGGTTCCCTTACCATGCAACTTCTTTAATAACATATTTTAGACGAGATTGATTATCACATCGCTAGATTTTCTGTATCTAAGCAGATTCATCGATTCCAAGCTGATGGCAAAAAGGCCTTTTTCACTAGATTATGTAATAAAAGTCGTGCAATGCAACCTTTTATCAATAAATCATGATTTTGTCAATTTTGTGAATGAGAGAGACGTTATGTTAGAGGTTAACCCCTGACTAGTTGACTGTTTAATAATTTTTAATAGTGTGTCATTTTATAAGACAAGCCCGTGCTTTCAGTTAAAAGAATAATTCACTTATTGAATCATGAAAAATGCGACGTCATGGAGTACCGATTCCAGAACATAGAGTCACATGCTTGACTGCAGAGGGTGAAAAACATGTTATGAAAATGCTATGTCATTTCTTGGCACCACAAAAACTTCAGAAGGCTGTAACCCTCACGTACCAATCTGCTGGCTTCTCGAGAGATAGAGAACCAAGCCCTAGTAGTAATGCTATTTATAGCTGTCCGCTCGATGTTATGCCGTGAAAAGTTTATTAACCTGGTATCTGGAAAGATCGTCATGACAAGTTCACCCCTGTTGTCACTGGCGCGATTCATCTAAGTTAGGCACTGGAGGCAGAGTTTGTAACTCAGTAAAAAGCTTTTGTAAAACACGCGTGGCTACTACTAGTTTAATTGCTTCCGTCTCGGTAAAACGAGTAGTCAAGTATAGGGCCTATTTTTTCTTCTTTTTGTATTAGTTTACAAATTTTGGGATATCTCTCAAAAGTGTACTCTTTGGGCACTTTAGAAATGAATTTGTTTTTGTGAGTCACGTAAGTCTAAAAATGAATTTGAAATTTGTATATTTTCACTGCACAACTCTAGCTTGTAGTGTTACTTATAATTCGTAGCGTTTTGTTCCATTAAAGGATTATACTGGCTCCTGGTTGTCAAAACGTTTTATATTAGTAAGATGAGCATGATGAATATCGCAGTTTATTTTGCACATTGTATTCAAAAAGCATACATCACGTTGTTTAATACTGCCATTTAATCTTTCTTTTCTTAAAAAAGCAAATCAACATTTCCTCGATATATTTTCTCACTTAAAAAATAAAGCCCAAATAAAAGACTTCAGTTGACGAAACTTGGTTAATAACTTAATTTTGAACCCACAATTTCAAATCATTTGAATTGTGACGATTCGTTTTCCGGTGCCAAGATAAGCAGTTTTCTCCAAGCATGTCTTCGTCTAGAGAAAAGCTTCTGCTGAAGCGGCAATCTACGCTCATGGACGTGCCAGAAACCATGGAGCTCACGGCGCCGTCTCCGAGCGCTTCTCCCCGAGAGTCTCCTGTGCTGGGCCGGGACCGGCGCCAGTTTGAGCAGCAGCGGCCGCCCAGGCAGAGCATAGACGGCGTCCAGGTCTACCGCGACCTTGTTCAGACCAACTCCTGTCTCCGGGAAGCCAGCGTTCCCTCGCATAACCTTTCTGTGGTCTCCGCTAATTTGGACCCTAAGGACGCAAGCGACACAGCTAAATCTGGCAACAACAACAACGCCAAAAAGAATGGCTTAGCCAAATCACCGTGGAAAATTAAACGTAGTAAAGGAAGTCTCGGGAGCACTGATAGCGCTGATCAAACTTACAAAATTAAGAAAGCTTTGACATTCCCAAGCAAGACAGATTCGCTTAATTTAATATCGTCCGCTTCTAGCCCGTCATTGTTAACAAGTACGACCTCTAAAATCGGCAATGCCTCCGGAGGACTAAGGATGAAGATTCGGGCCATAAGCAAGTTCTCAACGTCAGAAACTCCGTGTAAGAGCAAAAGCAAAGAGACAGATTTCAACGACATTGCTATGAATGGCGAAGTATGTCTCATGGAGCACAATCCTAACAGAATCTTTAAGGTAAGTTGCCATTCCTTCGACGCTATTATAGTTTTCTATTAAGTTCCCTTGACTTACTTGACTAAACGCCTTTCGCATCTAGCGTTGGAACGTTTCAACTTCTATGCGATAATAATACGAGTTCTTTTGTTACCGTGTAAAAAAAGTTTACTACACATAATTTTATAGTCGCGCTGCCGAAAAGCATCAATTCAAGAAAAATGATGTAAGGTTTTGCAAGATATTCGACTATTTTTGTTGTTGTGTTGTTGTTGTTGTTGTTGTTGTTGTTGTTGTTGTTGTCGTTGTTGTTGCTATTAAACAGAAAGAATTGATGTATGCGAACACAATAATATTGCAAGACTGCATTTTGATAAATTGGTGAACCGAAATCTGCAGAGACTTTGGGCAAAGTCATGAGGGTACTTTAGACAATTTACTGCTAAAGAAATTTAGACATATAGAACTTCGCCTATACAGACACTCTGGAGCAAATTATTATGGTGGGCGCAGTGGGTAGTTTTATTATTTTTACTACATGGCTTCCATCCCACCACCTCGTCCATCCAAAACATGGACAATAGGGCAAGTAGAGGATATTCGTTTTTGGAGCAATTTGAAACTCTACTCATTGATAATGACTCGGTGTTTGGTTCACCTGCTTAACGTTTTTATGTCATTGGGTGCATGACAAATTGTCTAACACTGACAAAAATACTTTGATTGGAGATTTTCTATCATTGTCATACTAGGCTGTTTTATCCTCAGGGTGGAATTAGCTCTTTTGTTGATGGTTTTTTGTTTGTTTGTTTGTTTATTTGTTTATTTGTTTGTTTGTTTGTTTGTTTATTTGTTTTTAGTTTCTCGTTTGCATTATCCTTGAGTTTTTCCGACGAATGTGCGTTCAATTTGTGAGTAGTTTAGTGTCATCAAATTGAATCCCTGTTTGGAATTTTGCTGCTTTTTCCAATTGTTTCATTTGGCGCTTAAAAAATATCGGAGATCAAACGTCGATTAAGTTACATGGGCTCTACATTTCATGTCATTGTAAAAAGAAATTAAGTATCCTAAATTAGATCAGCGGATTCGTTGCAAAGACCTTGGCATCTCAAGGTCATAAAAACATAATACTGTCGTGAAAAATGTATCCTCGTTTTGTCCTAAAGTTTACAATCTTGACCTTGCCAGTACAAGCCTGGTTTAAAATCATGAAGTTCATTTATTATTCAGATGGATAGTTATTGCAATCTGGAAAGTGGCAGTTGATGTTTTGCCCTAGGTTTAATCACACTAGCGCTGCCTGGGAATCCAACGTTTCAAAACCAAGCATCTATTTATTATCCTCATTGCCCTCCACCCTTAGCAGGGCTTAGACCATGAACTATCCGTTACTTACCTTACATACCAAGACAAAGACTAAATAATATATATTTAATCTGTTGATATTGTCTCTATTTTGATATATTTGTCTGGCATCTAACAAGAATTTTCTTTTATATACCATTTAAACTGCCTTCTGCTTCACTGTCCTTTTGATGATATGGCTACTGGGAATTCAATTTTAACTTAAGCTTGCATATTTTTACTGAAATATCAATACACTCTATAATCCAATTATTAATTTCAAAAAAATATGAAAGAAATTTTCTTTCAAGCCAATGCTATAGAATAGGCATGGGTTCGTGCTAGAAGCATTATTTATTGTGATCTTTACTTGATACACCTCTGTCAGTTGTTACTTAACTCCATCTAGACAGTAAGTCTTAGTATATTACTTATTAGGCTTTACATTTTTATTGGTTACAATGTGCTCGTTTGTCATCGCGTGTTGCTGAACAGAAAAATGGGAAGATATTGCTCTCTAATTAAATCATTCAGCTCGATAGGAATCTCCGAAAGAAAATCAATGTTTGATTTTCTAAAGTCAACAAATAACCAACATGAATTAGTTCCAAAATGATCAACTTGCAGAAAATGGTCTTTGGGTCTGTCAGTGCTGATAATTGACCATTTTCCACTTTAAGATACATGTCTTATGAGAATGTGCATAGTTATGTAATTGGCTCATTAATACGTGGTGAATATTCCTTAAACGTGTCTATTGCTTATGGGGAAATCCAATGTTTTGTCTTGCACAACCCTATATTTTGGTGTAGACGATTACTCAATATTTTTTCAACGTTGACGTACACGTGCAATCGAGATAAAATTACAAAAATGTTCCTAATAGCCATCAGAGCAAGACTGGATTTCCACTTAAGGGCAGCATTCAATTATGAAAAATATGGTTTTCAGCACAAATTTAAATTAATGCTTCTTTTCCTTTACGATGTCAACATTATTTTACTTTTTGCGTCCTTTATCTGTCTGTTTGCCTGACTGTCTGTCTGTCTGTCTGTCTGTCTGTCTGTCTGTCTGTCTGTCTGTCTGTCTGTCTGTCTGTCTGTCTGTCTGTCTGTCTGTCTGTCTGTCTGTCTCTCTGTCTGTCTCTCTCTCTCTCTCTCTCTCTCTCTCTCTCTCTCTCTCTCTCTCTCTTCTCTCTCTCTCTCTCTCTCTCTCTCTCTCTCTCTCTCTCTCTCTCTCTCTCTCTCACACACACACACTCCCTCAATCATGAGTGATGGAAATTATCAAATAAAAAACTCACATACGTAGATCGAATGAAATAATGTAAGCATGTATCATTTTTAAGTTTAATAGTAGCGTATCTATCTATCTATCTATCTATCTATCTATCTATCTATCTATCTATCTATCTATCTATCTATCTATCTATCTATCCAAGTTTACCTCTCTGTCGCTTCATGTGCTTGTGTTGCTTCTGTACCCAAGGGATATATAAATGTTTCTGATGCGTCACTGAATTGGCTATACATTTGAGTGGACCTCACCCTGGGTCTTTCATTTGGGTCTTTCCATTAACGGCTAGTTTGGATTCAGCCTGATAGGTTTTAAATGACCCCACGGGAATGCCTCCATCTACAAAATACTCACTGATATAACCGTGGGTTCTGTCATTTTGTTAATTACACTCTTGGAAAACATCTAAACAAGACTGATAACTACTGGCTTCGCTATGCTCGAATAAATGACGTATTGTTTGTTTTCATCAGCCATTAAAGCCTGGGAAAGCATTAAAGTGTGTGGATGGTTTTTCCACCTTGTGATTGGCGAGCAGTGATCTAGAGCGATTAAAGTGCTTGTACAAACAAGGTGAACGCAATTGCATTCGAAACCACGCAAGCACCAATTGATCATGATTTGGAAAGCAATCAATGTCCATAGATGTTCAAAGCTTGTGATTTTTAAGCTATTAATTACAAAATGTTGCACAATATAACCAGTTTAAACTAGCGGTTTTTAGAGGGTCCTCTTTATCTTGTCTTTGTTCAAAATAATATGATTGCTTGGGTCGCAATGTAAGGTCATCTTTGATTTGCATCCGTGTTGCTCTAAAATGTAAACGTTACGTTCAATATTCAGTAAATCTTGTGTCATGTCATCATGTTTATTATTGTCAAAAGAAATTTCAATGATGAAATGCTTTCAGCACGTTTTTTTTAAATAGAGGGTGTAAGGGAAATTGAGACTGTAGGGTCCAAGTGTGATTTTTCCTTTCATATTTCTGTTTTGCTTTTAACAACCACCATTATGTTTTTTGTATTTTTAGTACCAGACAAAAATTTAATGATCATGGTGTCGAAACAGACAGTTTTATAAGTGGTTTTAAAAGCTTGGTTGTGAATCCCCTCGCGTGATTGTTTAGCTTTAGGCATACTATAGGATTCAAAATCAGACAATAAATTAATACAACAAAAATACTATTAGTGTTAAGAGTAAAACTTCTATGCATAAATGGTTTCTGATAGCCTTTGATGGAGCAAACGTTAAATTGAATGGGTTTGTTTTGTTTCTTTTTTTTTTTGGTTTTTTGTTTTGTTTTTTGGCGAGTGCAATCTTTTTAAGGCAGAAAAGTATAGAAACGGCGTTAAAGCTACTGCTTGCTCCAGGCTTGCACGTGACTGCTCAGAGTAGTGGACCAAAAGCCTTTTAGTGTAGTTAGTCAGTAGCTACATGGCCAGGGGGTATCAGGGGGGTACCAGGGACTAACTCTCACTTTATAGCAACTATTAACTCATTGTTTTTTGTGGTTTGTTTTTCTTTGTTCTTAATTTTTTGAAACAATGGATCCTTTAAGGGTTAAAATAAAATCACCTCTCGTTTAACTTTAAGAAAACACCTCTTGGTAAAAATAATGGATTTATCATACTAGAAATTACCGTGAATACCTTTTTATCTCTTAAGACTATTGTCATCCACCCATCTCTTTCCCTCTTCCTCACTCCATCCGCCCCTCCTCTCCGTCTCTCTCACTCTGTGCTGTCTCTGTCTGTCTGTCTGTCTGTTTGCCTCTCTGTCTCTCTCTCTTGCTCTCCCTCCCTCTCGATCTATCTATCTATCTATCTATCTATCTATCTATCTATCTATCTATCTATCTATCTATCTATCTATCTATCTATCTCTATCTTTCTCCCTGTCTTATTTCTCTCTCCCTGTCTTATTTCTCTCTCTCTGTCTTAGTTCTCTTTCCCACTTTCTCTAAGAACCACAGTTAAGGGAAATAGCTTAATGTAACAATTGTTTGCCGCGGGCACCCTATATGATTATGTAGTTTCAACTCTTGTTAAAGAAGCCGTTTGGAATTTTCAGTAATAATCACCTCTGTAAAATACGGAAGTCCAACCATTAAGCTTACTATGCATCAGTCGCGGTAAACAATTCTCTAAAACAAATAGTGGCTTAGGTTTGGGATGAGCTGTTTGCTTAAGTTTACACTTGAGCTGTTACACATTATTTGTCCCGTTGATGTTGTCCACAGCTCGTATTTGCACAAATCGGCGGGTAAAAATGTTATTGCACTGTTGCAAAAAATATTTTTTTCCGTGCCCTAGAAAAGTTAGTAAATGGAAATTGGCTGAAGCCTCTGCAGGCAAAAGATTTACATACATCAAAGTACCATAGCTTGATTGGTGGATGGTTTCGGGCTTTCGCTAAAGTCATGGTAATTTCCCTGCGGGTTTATCTACTATGCATGAACGTTACCAATAAAATGTTAGAGCACTCCTCGGTAACAGTTGTCAGTTCCGCAGCCATTGTCGTTTAAACAGGAGATCAGTGGGAGCGGGGGGAGGGGCATTCAGCGCTCTGACCTGCGCTACATTAGATCAGATTGGAGTACGGGTAGGGCGGCCTGGCCGGACTGGCCCTGTGGTAGAGCACGTGAACTCAATTCACATGTCCTGGTTTCTGTCCCACGGCAGCCCGCCTTGTTCCCTGTTGGATGGTTCGGCGCATGATTATGTGAGCGGTTGAGGCAGAACTCCTGGTATCCCATCTCTGTCTCTGCGTGGTTGCAGATAAATGTTGTCAGACGTTTGTATTTGGCACTCGTCCACGAAATGGTCTAGGTGCAGACAATGGATGTTAACCCCCCCCCCCCCCCCACCCATGAATATTCAATGCGACACGTAGTTCTCATTGAGAAATCAGCGTGACGGGCGTGACAACCCTTTAAAGAAAAATAAAACAAACAGCAACAAAAAACAGCGGTTAAGGACTAACTGTAAATCGAACTTTCGATGTACGATCCTTGGCTGACTTGAGCGTGCACCAGCGCTACCAATAGTGTCGATTCTGTGCTTTAGATATGACGTTTCCAAGCCGGCGCTTTTAATGCATTTCGCAGGAGCTTATACAAAGAGGCTTTTTGCTCAAGACTTCCACATTATGGTAACTGTAAATTATGTAACTCGTTGGGTGTAACATTATCGTTCTTTTTTTCTGTTTTTCAATTTATGAAGTCAAATAAATAACACAAAGCACCCACGGTGTAATCATCGACTTCAAAACTTTTAATGACAGGCCTACTTTTGATTGGTCATGTATTATCTGGCTAATATCCCAATGATTCTTAGCTGTATCTGGCGTAATATAATTGTAAGGTTTTATTACTTAGTGTCCTGGTTTAAACTAAGGAGTATCATTAATTATATTCTCTCAACCTGTTTGCCTGTCTGTCTTTCTTTTTCTGTCTATCTATATATATATGTCCGTCTCTGTCTCTGTCTCTTTCCCTGTCTCTGTCTCTCTGTCTGTCTATCTGTCTCTCTGTCTCTCTCTCTCTCTCTCTCTCTCTCTCGCTCTGGCTCTCTCCCTCTCTCTCTCTCTCTCTCTCTCTCTCTCTCTCTCTCTCTCTCTCTCTCTCTCTTCTCTCTCTCTCTCTCTCTCTCTCTCTCTCTCTCTCTCTCCCTTACAACTCATCTCTTTATGTCTGTTTCCATCTTTCCCTGAACCGTAATCAGTATTTAGGAAATCTCATTTTCTGTTTTGGACAGCCTAGTATGATCCATACCGCATCGTTTTTGTTTACTAAAAAGGTGGGATGGAGGCTATTTAAATTCATAAGCCACTCTCGAAGGCTAGCTCTATATACGTCCAAAATTATCATATTTACTCCTTTTATTGACGAGCTATTTGTTACTAAGCGACAAATTGGGGTAACATAGTTTAAAATAAACCCACCCCATAAATTTCCTTCTTTTTTATGAGATTCTTAATCAATTTCATGTAATTCATCAGTTAAATGTTTGCTTTCTTCTTACTTCAACAAGTTATTATTGAAAGAACGAAAAGGCCTTAGTGCAATAAAAACATAAAAAAACTTCTCTTTGATAATATAAAATGTTTCATTTAATATTGTTTTTTTTTTTTTTTAGTTTCTCAACCCTAGAGGAAAATTTCAACTTTATAAAGAACCAAATGTTAACCCAACCTTAACCGTTGCCACTTTTCCATGCCCCATAAAACAGCCCGGGCCCCCCCATTCACTCAATATAGCGGCCTAAACCCTGCAGCGCAGACTGAGGTTGACACAATGATAAACATAGGGTACCGTACCCTGTGACCTACCTCGGGCTAATCGTCTACCTATGGTTCCAATCGTGTGCTGCTTTGATTGGGTTTTTTCCTTACTTCAATGAGATATTCCGGAAATTGTTTTTATTTATATATAAATCAATAGTCACTGAGCACTTCAGAAATTAAATTCGCTAGGAATGGAGATGTGTGTAGGGGGCCTACAATGTTACCCCAGCTTACGATAAGGAAGGCTTACGACGAGGCGACCTTGTTCTTACGGCCCATAGTGTCTCCGAACACGGAAAATGACAGTTGAATAGCTAAACTATTCGAATCTCGTCATGCGTGTGTGTGAACCAGTCCTGTAGCCTATACAGTATGTCTTAAACATAGCAGTCCCGTAGTATCTAGTATGTCTTAAACATAGAGGAATTAGTTCATGTGTTGTTCAGCTTTATTAACAAGCAAAACGTGTATCTGTGCATCGTGAAATAGCAACTTTCGAAAGTGTCAATTTATTCCTATTCAAAACGGTAAACTTTGAAATGATTCTTGTGTTGATATAATGACAAATGAATACAATGAGAATCATTTTTAAAACAGATCTCTTTCTATTTTAGTAAGCTTTCTATACTAAAAGATGTTATGAGAAATTGCTTTAAGATAACTGCTATGGAATGCTAATAGTTCTTCGACCATTCACCAACTGATTATTGTAAAATATGACACGGTAATAAGATATTCTATCTGGCTGTATTGCCCTGCAAACACAGAGAGCCTGCTTAGTGTATTCATTTTATCCCTTTCGTGTATTATTTCAATGATACTCTTGAACTTTCAAACGTATATGTTGTTACCCGCAGCACATCTTATAATTATGCGGGGTAGAGTATAGTAATGTGCACATTATTTGTCCTCTCGCTTTATCTTGAGTGCCTCTTTACAATGTTTGGTTCTGCACTTTCATAATTTCCTTCTATTCGTGAAAGTGACACGCGTTATTATTTCGTGCCATTTAGAGACAAAAATAAAGGGCACATTTTCGCAATACTCATGTGGAGCTTGTTTTTTGCTTTTGTGTAGACATCGTCGCTTCAGTTTCTAAAGCCTTCGAATATTTTCAACTAGCATTTTTTCCAGGGACTAGCTAGCTAAAAGTGTTTTACTTGGATCAATGACATAATAAAAGAGTGACACTGCACACATCTTAAATTTTGTGTAATGTTGATGAGACATATCACGTAGACCATTGAGAGATGTCACGTTTTAAACTCTTGAATTTTGTGTATAAACCTTTGAAGTTGTTATTTAGTTTTGTGGTATTAGTCAAAACGTCAATCTGACATTTTGCGTCCCCAAAACCAATCGATCTTTCCGTATTAGCCGATCGGGCTGTCTGTGAAATCATAATGGCAGCCATCAGTGTTGAGCACCCGAGCCTGCTCTGCTAGTGGTTTATCTCGTGATGCGGTATTTGCCCATGCCATTAGCTCATTTAGTGTCGGGTATCTTCTGTCAGCAAGCCATTGTTATCTAAGCGCTTGATTACATTCTATACCGTATCATTGTCAAATAGCTTTCCATTATCGCTGCATGTTTTTTTTTTCTTTGTTTTTTTCTGGCCAAAACGCGGAACTGACATTACATGGGGTTTTGGGAAAGGTCAGAGTTACAATTAAAATCCAGTTGTTGTTTTTTTTTCTAGATTTAGTGAATCGCAGCAGTTTGTATAAATTTGCATGTAACTCGAATATTCTATTTTGCGTTTTCTGTAGTCTGTGGGCTCAAAGGCTAGATCTATATGAAAGTTTACAGCAACACATCTTAGTGTTTTGCGAAGTTTTCAATGTCTACATTTCATCGCCTCACGTAGGACTATTTAATGTAAGCTCACATTGGAAGTCTGGGTTCTTATATCTGTCTCTAGTGTGTGCAGCAAAATGTTTAAGCGTACAGAATCACAAGATAGGACATAACTGAACATATTTACACGTGAGGTAAACTTAAAATACTATTAAGTGTAACAATATCGTTTAACCTTTTTGAGTCAAAGTACCTCTGTACATAAAAGAATTGGGGAGAGGGGGGGCCTGTTTTATTTCCGTTTTCTATCTGTTTTATGGAAGATGACGGAGTGGAAAAGAGACATAGAATAGTTCCAATATAAGTGCACTGTTTTGCTTCAGCAATTGTTGTACATTTGGTTAGTTGATGTATGCAAGAAACATTTGACAGTCAACTATTCCCAAATTTGATTAGGCAATGGAGCTCTAAAGGAAGTTTATTTATTCGCCGTATAGAATCCCTCGGGGCAAGCTAGGAGTAGTTAAATCCAGACAAAAAGAAGACTAAAGAAAAAAAAGGTTCATTTATGCTGTCTAAAATCTCTCTCTGATATATGATAATTTGTTAGTGCATTCCACATATCGATTTGTGAGAGAGGGAGAATACGATCACACCATGTTAATACATAGATGGTTATATTTTTTTGAACAGCGAGAGAGTTTATTTTCAATTGCAGCCCTCAGATCGATCGTGATTTTACATTGTCTTTTAGACATGATGATAGGTATGAACCACAAGTAAATGTTATTTGTTAGAAATATGGTCATGGCGCTACTTCCACACTGTGTGGTGTACACTTTCGGCGTGTTGCTTTTTCCAGTCTCGTCCATCCCTTCATAGTTGACATTGCTTCAGTTTCGTTTTTATTTTTAAATAGTGCTTGTTTATTAATTGTTGGGAGAGCTGAACTGTTTCTTTAGTTGTTTTTGCGGGAGCATAAACTTTTTTGACATTATGGTTGGTATGTACAACGTCGCATGCAACTCGTCTTAATCGTTCTTTTATCTTCAGTCTAATAGTAATCTTACCACAACTTTGTACTTACTCCTTGTAAGTCTTATTTACAAAACATTGTTAATTTGGTGAGGTCTCTCATAAGAAAACCGCTGTTATTTTGACCGATTTTTAACAAATCTAAGTACTGAGAATTATTTCTAGTATTTCATATTTTGTGGTGGTTATAAGAAATGTACCAGTTTGGTAAAACAGGTTGGTGCAAAAGTTAAAACTAAACGTTTTCATTTTGATTGAGCCGGTTCAAGAATTCATACCTTTTAAGAGAAGAGTATTTCAAATTGTGTGATGTGACAAGAAATCGTTTCGATACAGATTGACATATATGATGAATTTAAATGTTTTTTGTTTTGATCCACCCAATTCAATAGATCTAAGAATTCGTTTTCATCTCAGAATTTCAAATTTCGTTATAGATATTAGAAAACATTGGTACATGTTCGTGCAGCATTTAGGATTAAAGGTCGTAGTTTTGAACGACCATGGTCAACAAATCGAAGAAAGTAGACTCGCCTGACTCTACAGTAAGGATAATGTCGGCGGCGGCAGTTTCTTCGTTTGACATTGAAGTGAAGAGTCCTGCCAAGGCCAGGAGGCCGCGAAAGATGGTCAGCCGCATTTTTGGGCTGTTGGGTGGTGGGCGGCCGGCCGGGCCCCAGCCTGACGAGACTCTGAAGCGGGGCTTCAGCTCAGTGACCAACTACACGCTCAGGGCGCTCGGGGTGCTGCAGGAGAATGAGGCCAAGCAGATCACAGAGGATCTTTCCAAGGTACAGGAGTTTTACTTTTGGGGTGTTCTTAACGTGGGGGAGATTGGGAGTAGGGAGAGGGTAAGGGAGACAGAGCGAGAGAAAGAAAGAGAGACAGGCAGACAGGCAGATGCATAGAAAGGGAGACAGACGGGGAGACAGAGATACAGAGATAAAAAGAGTGAGACGGGCAGGCAGACAGGCAGGCAAAAGTACAGGGGGGAGAAGATATAAGTACATTTAAAGGTTTTCATGTCAGTTACAAAAACATGTTACAATACTAGATATCTACATTTATCAACTTTTTAACGTGGTGAGATCGGTTTTCGTTCCTGTAATTTGTCATCGTTGTCAGGTTTGTCAGCTTTTTATCAGTTGTGACTGTCATTTGCCCGAGTAAGTCAGATCATTAACCACACTGGTCTAAAGGGCTGTATGCCAGGAGCTTTGAGATCTTACGGGCCTAATACTCTCAGTTGTGTCTTTAATACCACCCGTGTTTCCACCAGTTCCCTCAGGACTTATCATGCCCCAAAGGTTCAGTCTGTTGGGCATGTCAAGCTTTCTCTTGGCACGATTATCTTCCGATTCTGACGAGATTCCCATTGGGAAATGGTCTTTCCTATAACATTTATCGCAATTATGTAAGCATTAGTATTACAATGAAGACAAAAGACTGCGATGACCCCCCATTCATTTTTTTTCGGGGGGGGGGGGTAGTTAAATGCATGTAAGGCAGTCAGAAGTTCCAGGAGCGGAAACCCCGTTTGGTTGTAGCAAGTCAGCATGCTATTCAGATGGTATTGGTGGCAGTATATGGATAGTGATGGGCTTACAACGTTTATTATTAAGGATTATTCGTCTTGTGTATATTACTAATGTTGCGATTGTTTAAAGTCCATAACGCTCATTAAAGGGGATATGTGTAGTTGCTTCATTTCAGTGTTAGCTAATTTAACTTACTGATTGGACACCATGTCTCTGGTAAGAGAACGCGAGTTTATTGTAACATTTTAAATACAGCCATGTTTCTATAGTGTTCTGTACTCACGATAAAACGAAACGACGAGATTTACAGAAAACGTCAGAAGAATTTAAAACGAGAAAGGAATCTTATTTTTAAAGATACACTTTAATTTTTTTAAGTTATTTATAATCGTGACTGGAAAAAGAATTACCGAAATTTACTAACTAATCACTTTCATGAAGGAAATGTTACAAATTTAATTACCACATTGTAGTAGTTACTTACTAAACTGTATGGAATCTGTTGTGAAGAAAATTGTTTCCTCATATGCTAAAGCTACCCAATGTGCTTGTTAAAATTGATAAATGCAATCTAAGGATTGTATTATTACCAGAATTACAATAATGTTTTGTGAGACGAAGACAAATAAACGTGATATTTTGTTTTGTTTTGTTTTATTGCTGTGTGTTGTTGTTGTTGTTGTTTTTTTCAATGATTTTTGCAAACATTATTTGCAACATGTTTCCTATCTTAATTGTTCATTTTAAAATGTAATCTCATTTTTATTCTTCACAAAGTTGTGAGATGTGACCTTGCAGAACATTGCCATTCTTATCATGTTTTTATACTTTCTCCGGGTGTTGGTTCTCATTCCTTCCTTCAAGACTGCTTTGAGGTGTTGCATACCAAAAATTACAATTTTATATCTGCATTTTTAGCAAAAGTGTTTTATGGTTTTGATAAGGAAAACAGTTCGCTTTTTTCTTGCTAAATTTGTTATTGTATTTTTGCTTAATTGCCTAAAACAGACTACTTTTCGATTCATTTAACAGATGCGTTCGGTAAACGTGGATTCGTCGAAAACTACCTCGTTTTTCCATGCCAACTTGATGAGATCGCTTAGAATGGCTGTGTCATAAATCCCAGAATGACTTTATAATCATTATTTGGGATCCAATGGCCCGTTTGTCGTCACTTTATTGCGGCCTCTATCATTTGTTTTATTATGGGGGGAAAATTAAAAAAAATAAGGGAGAAAGGAAGTGAAAGAAAGGACAAAATAGCGACCGGAAAAGGGAAAGTGTGGTATATTGAAATGCGCTTTGTTTGTTTTGTTTTTCCTCATATTGATGTTTAATTTCAGCCATTAGGCGTTTGTTTGCCAGTCTCTTCAGCCTTGTTGACTCATCTAAAAAGGGGTCCTTTTTTCTTGCGGTTTGTCAATATTATAAATTATATGGGTGAGAGTTATAAAACTAGAGTGTGTCTCAATTCAACCCTTGGCATCCTGCAAATCGAGATTTCAGGGGCACTGATAGCTTGGTCTACAGGCTGTGCGAGGTGCACATCTGTTCCCTTCTAGGCTTTATGGCGAAACTGCGAGGCCTAAAACTCAAAGTTATTGTTACTGAAAGTAATCAGATAACTACAGCAGCATAAGTCCCCAAATATCACTGTAACTATAGTCTTATAAACTTCGATTACACAGGTTGATCGTACATCATCGTTGATTCTACAGGCCTACGTTGCCTTCATGCGTTAAGATACATGTACTATGTATCTCGATTTGAATACATTCGTTTGCCTAATTAGGGTTAAATTACGAAAACTTTCTTTTGATACCTGAAAGAATTACTTGATTTGTCAGCAAAAGGACACATATGCATCCCTCTAATAAATAACACCCACAAGTGAGAACAATAGCGGAAGTCTTAACAAAAACCAAACTCCTTAGATTTGGTCGAGTTGTTTCTAAAATTTACCAGGTGATTCTAAATGCTTAAACGTTTTACACTACCTTAAATACAATCATGTTATAAATAAACTACATTTAACAGAAAAATACGTGAACAGACAAATAGGTAGCAGATCTCGTAAATTTATGTGTATCTATTGCATTTTTATGAGATGGTTAGACATATTTCGCCTCTCTCTCTCCCTCTCTCTCTCTCTCTCTCTCTCTCTCTCTCTCTCTCTCTCTCTCTCTCTTTCTCTCTCTCTCTCTGGATTGGCCTCTCTCTCTCTGCCTGTCTATCTATGTCTCTCTCTTTCTCCTTTATCTATCTCTATCTACTTATTTCTAAGGAAAGGGTTATCGCTGAGGATACCAGAAAGTGTATCCGTTTTATCTACGTCATTTTTGTTTTAAAAACCCTTAGCCTTCCAAAATCAAACAAGATATGCCCAATGAAATCATGCACTCCACATAATCGCCAACTATTCGTTTCCTTGATCTTCATTTTATGGAGAAGAATATTAGTCGGGTAAATGTGCGGAATCTTAAAATATAGAAACTTTAACCTAGCCTCTTGGCGTGATAATATGCCCGCCCAGAAATGCGGTATGGTATTAACATCATACTTTCGTTTCTAGAAGTCTATTCCGCATAATCCGCCTTTTTATTTACTATCATTTATCTCAACTGCTTATTTTTTAGTGCAAAGAGGTTTTTGGCGAGGACACTGGTACCAGCGTCTAGATGTAGGTAAAATTTGTATATAATCAAGAAAAATACCGGCATAGTTCCCAATTTCTTCTCTAACCTCAACTAAACTTTTCCAAATGTTATTGATGAATATTTACCCTACGTATCTAATACCCCCTTTATCCGTTCTCTAATCCCTAAAGATTTGTTTATATAAAACACATGAGCGTTGTTAAATAATGGCTGTGCCGCAATAACTCTAGACCCTAATAAAGAAGTAATCTTCGTCCTATTCCAAGTCTAACCAGCTGGTCATTACATTTTGACAGAAAAATGAGATTATTTCTGTAGCCTCTTTATTATTTTTAGGTTTAGCGCTGCATTTTGTTATATATTTGAAATAAATAATTAGTTTTTGCAGAATTGAATAGCTAATTTCTACCTTTCCTCGTGCAGTGCGCTCAGAATGGATACAAGCTCTATAAGATAACATAGCTCAAGTTGTATCCCTCTTTCTTTCCTCCTCGTGCAGTGCGCTCAGAATGAATGCAAGTTCTATAAGATAACATAGCTCAAGTTGTATCCCTCTTTCTTTCCTCCTCGTGCAGTGCGCTCAGAATGAATGCAAACTCTATAAGATAACATTGCTCAAGTTGTATCCCTCTTTCTTTCCTCGTGCAGTGCGCCCAGAATGGAAACGCCAAGGAGGTGGCTCGCATCTTGCGGACAGACCCGACCCGCCTCCACGCCCTCAACTCCCAGGGACAGATGCCGCTTCATGTGGCTGCTGCCAAGGGCAACGCGGAAGTTGTGGCTGTCATCGCAGACCAAAGCGGAGGTGAGATTTATTGTATGTTTCCGAAGTGTATCCTATCCGGCGACAGATCCCAAGACTAAAGACTGACACATAGGCCCAAATTTCAAAATAATGTCGACACCGACCCAACTTGTAGCGGAGGAACTCGAACATTTTGATCTGCCAAATTACGGGATCATACCGGGAGCCCAACGTTTTGCCGCTTGAGCCAGCTTCAACGTTCAGCGTCATCATCATCATTTTACAGGCTATATTGTGGAGGGTCCCCAAGACTAAATTCTGACAATTTTACATGCTGCCACACAGTCGGTACAGTAAGGCAAGACTCCTGTCTGAGCTAATCTATTATACCCAACCAGTAGGGGACGAGATCGCTAGTACGACTCCCAGTTAAAGAAGAGAGTAAAGAAAGGAAGAATGAAAGTCAAAGATAGATAAAGTAGAAAGAGTTATATGTTTAACTGATTTTTGCTTTTGTTTTTTGTTTTGTTTTTGTTTTGTTGTTTTTTATCATTATATACTTATTGAGCAAATATGGTAAACATTTAAAATTTAATGAAAGTACCATGTAGCCTCGAGAAAACTAATCTAGAAATGATGAAGAGTTGTTGGTGTTTTTTTCTTTGTCGAAATATATTATATTATTTCAATCTTGGTATGATATTTTTTATTGTTTCTTATTTATATGAAGATAGATAATTATGTCCACTCTAGTTTAACTCAGGAAAATAAAAATCGGTGTGACTTTAACTGCATTCAAGATTTAGGCCTGCTAAGAAATTAGCAAATGTTCGGTTTCTTTATAATCATTTTTTAAGTATTCGCGTTGTTATTTTATCACTTTCCCACAGTTGACCTCGATGTATTTGATCAGCGCAAGAGCTCGGCTCTTCATCTAGCCGTTGAGGCCCAGTCGCCGGAAGTCGTGGGGCTGCTGGTCAAGAGCGGAGCAGACGTGGACGTGGTGAATGCAAAATTCCAAAAACCAATACATCTTGCAGCAGAGCTCTCCAGTGTAGAGGTCGTCAAGGTTGGTGCTTTCGCCTTAGACGTGTCTTTATTAAGAATCTGTATCTATCTTGTGTGTTCAAACACTAGTATCGTAAAAACACAGTGCTAAAATTCAAAACGGACCAAAAATGTAAAGTAGTGATTCACAAATTATGTGCGACAACGCCTACTGACTGTTTATCTCATTTTTTTAAAACTAAAATTGACTAGAAATATAATAATATATTGATAACATCATACGCATGACAGTACCGTTTTCTTTTATCTTTTAAGCTAATTTTTAAAGTTACTTTTAGAATGCGTTTTGTTTTTCACCCCTCTTGTTATGTATATATATCAAATAGTTTTGTGCTTGCAAAATTTTAAGATAATAGAGAAGAAATTGTCCATAGCTGTAAAATTGGTAAAAGATAAAACCATCAACGATAAAAGAGCGAGGACAGACCAGAAAATAGTGAAAGGAAAACAAGATAAATATGACATTGTGTTTGTTGAAGATACGGAGATTAGGAAAATGGAATTAAGATGAGCGTTGTTGTATTTTTTTCGACAAAGCGGTAACATCAACTCTGATTTTATCCCCAGGTTCTTCTGGACAACGGAGTGGACCCCAACAGCCGAGGAGAGAACGGCATGACCCCGCTACACTACGCGGCCGCCAAGGACAATGGGGATGTCATGAGGCTTTTGGTGAGCTGTTAGTTACTTTCATTGTCATGGCTGCCAATCTAAACCAACCAAAAGAGGGTTAAGTATTCAAGAAGGGAAAAAAATTAATTCATAAATTATAGCTATGTTTTTTTTGGCGTGAGTTTTGCAGCATTTCATTGAAGTTGATTTTGTGCAAGTCGATGGTGCGACAATGGAAACAGTCATAGGAAGAATGAAACGAAGAGGCAAAGCCCAGATCAATCAATTCGTCTAAAACATAGGAAATGTATGTTCGTGGAGACATGGATCACACCTTGGTTAGTTTCACAAATCGGATAGATATGGTAGTGTCTGAAGGCTCTAATTTGGTTTTGGCAAGATGCCTGAAGCACACAATGCTGTATGTAGGAAAGAATAAGAGATATCTTATCTCTAAAAAGTCGTCTCAGACTTTGTAGTTGACAAGACTCGGTGGATGGGTCTCTTTCTCTATTTTATCAATCAAGCAACATCGTCACTATAACATACGGTCTGGCTTTTATATATTTTTATTTTATGTCATAATAAGTTCATAGTTTTTCTGTTGAGATAAAGGCATAATTATATATTCTTATACAGACATAATTGCTATAATGGGAGGTCGATCTTCTGTATAATTGTTTGTAACAGATCTAAATTGTTTTTTTATGTCACATTGATCAAAAATCACAATTACTTTCAGATCGAAAGAGGAGGAAAGGTTTGCACTAAATGTGACTTTGGGTACTATCCAATTCACATGGCAGCCAAGTGTTCAGCCGCAAACGCAATGGAAGCCATCATTCAGGAAGGTATGAAGATAATACTAATCAAGTGGTCTATCATTCATACATTTCTTTTTAAAAGAATGTACATTTTTCAATTGTCTAAAGGAGTGCAAGGTACACAAGTAATGTTTGCATTTACACTTGAATTTATACAGTGTCGCTCTGTAGTAATTGCTATTGCTGTTGTTGTTGTTGTTTTTGTTGTTGTTTTTGCTGGTTGTTTTCACTCACATTCTTATGTCATCGGAGTACATTCATCCTTGACTGTCTAGCGGTACACTGTTATATATTTTCAAATAAAAATGTGTGTGAAGTCATGCAAATAGCAGGTTTTGAGATTGCATCAGTTTGATAAAGATTAATCCAAAAATTTATCTTTCTCATGTATCCAACTCAGTAGTTCTGATATTTTTAGTTGTGTTTTTTTTTTCTTCTTTTTTTTTGCTTGTTGTTATTCGTTTTTGTTTTTGTTTTTCAAATAGTAATTGTATTGAATCTACGTTTTGCTTATTCAGCTTTAAAGTATGGCTACAGCCGAGAGATGATTCTTTCCTTCAAAGACAGAGAGAACAACCTGCCGCTTCACGCTGCCGTCAATGGTGGCGACATTAAGGTTAGCCAGTCGTGTATGTTGTATATGCACACTTTTCTGTATTAAACAATTGAAGTTATTTGTTTGGCATTGTGCATAACCATTTCCACTGTCTACTACTATAACCAAGATATTCATTATTATTTTTATTATTATTATTTTTATTATTATATTTTTTGTCCTATGATAATTTTTATTGTTATTTATTAAGTGGCATGCTTTCATTATTATAATTATATTATTTTTATTACCAAAACGATGATTTCCACAACACGACCTACCTTTGTTTATCATCCTCAGGCTGTGGAGGTGTGCCTCAAGGCAGGAGCTTCTGTGAAAACTCCCCAGGTCAGTTTCTTCCTCACATTAATTTTGTGTCTCTTTCAGCACTTACCTTGATAACTTATAAAGCTCAGGCCCGACAAGCAGGAGATCCGGTGCTCGAAACCCCGCTGGTACCCCTGTTTTCATGCATGTGTATACCATTTGTGGGAAACTGGGACCACGGGGCGTACAAACAATCCTAGATTACATTACCGGTGTGGATTTGGGTCTGCTACATCTATACCTAAACACTTTTAAGATTTGATGCCAAAGGCATATTGTTTGACATTTGTTTGTTGAAATTTCTACGGTTAATTAACGTGTGAATATAACTTTATTTTTGTCACTAGATCACTTACATTTTTATTTTGCGTTTTTCGTTTTGTTGTTACAGACAACATTACATGTTCAGAGTTTGTTTAGAGACCACGGGTTGGAAGGGGCGAAGGAAAGTTATAATACACTGTTGAAAATGATGTTTTCTTCAAAATTTTATAAATGTTGAACAATATCTCCCATTTACATAATCAAATCAGAACTATTGTGTTTCAAAAGGTACGCACTCGGACTAATAAGGTTATCAAGAGAGAGTTTTACCAGAGAAATGTTACAGAAATCACGGGGAGGATTTTTTCATCGTTACTGCGATATCTTCTTTATTTAAACCTCAGTGAAACGCTGTATGTTCATTTTCCTTCCACTCGTATTCGAATAAAATAAAATAAAAGAGTACGCAAGCGTCAGGCTAGATCTCAGTGGCATTTCCATTGGGGTGTTTGAGAAACGTGTCACCAAATCTAAGGTCTCTGGCTTCAGCCTTCATGAAGTTGATACTGTATTGTTATCCAACAGGACGATGGGTCGACCCCACTGCACTTCGCGTGCGCCCAGGGCAACATGGATGTCATCAAGATGATGGAGGAGACCCAGCCAGACAACTTCATGGAGGCGCTGTTTACTGTCGACGTCATGAAGATGGCGCCCATACACAGAGCAGCACTGTTTAACCACTTTGCTGTGATCAAGTATCTTATAGAGCATGTAAGACAGAACGTGATAATTTTATATCTATATTGTGTTGTGACAAACCTAGACGGGCTTAGACGCAGTTAAAATATTTGTCGCGATTATGTTGATTTGTGATGCCTATCGAGGATGGTGTGCATCATTCATAGAAGTTATGGCAAATAACAATAACTGCGGGCTTTCGTTGTGTGTATGCATGGTTTCGTTTTGTTTTTCTGTTTGTTGTTGCGTTTTGTTTTGTTTTTGTTTTGCTTTGTTGTGTTTTTGGGAGATTGTTATTGTTTATCTTGGGTTGTTTGTTTTTGTTTTGTTTTTGTTTTGTTTGGGGGGAGGGGCACATATTTGGTTTCATTGGAGCTTGTGTTTACTTCAATTTCTCTACATGCTTGTAATTTTTATTAACTTGATTTACATCTAAATGCGTAAGCTACTGATAAGGACATTTTTCCAGTGCACGTTATACTTAGATAGCAAAATAATTGTAAGGTTGTTGTTTTTTTAAACTGCGTTTATAAAAGCCGATACCAAAGTAACCATCTCCACTACTCGTGTACCAGGGCGCGGACGTGGACTGCCGAGACGTGCAGGACCGGACCCCCCTGCTGTTGGCTGCTGGGAAGGGATGCTGGGGCGCCGTGCAGATGCTCATCGCAAACAACGCTGACGTTAATGTCAAGGACGGCAACAACCGCAACTTCCTGCACTTGGCCATTCGATTCGGTGGAAAGCTCGATCAGATCGGCGGAGACTTTTTGAAAGTGGGTTATATGTCGACTTTACCTGTAACCTACTAAACATATTTAAATTGTCAGACGTTAATCTTCTAGCCCGTGCATAAAATGAATAGAGGTCAAGAAAGTAGGAAACAAGCATATGGTTACTAGTTATAGTAGACGGTAGGTCTGTCTTGCAGGTTGAGAATGACGTCAGAGATCATAGTAATCTTAGTTGTTGTTTTTTTTTCCGAGGAGAAGATATTCTTTGTCAAAGTTTGTGTACGGCTTACATAGGAAGGTATCCATAATGCTTTAAAGTGAATGTATATGATAAATATGGAAAAGGGTTCAATGGGTGGCTTATAATATGTTTTGTGGAATGTGAATTTTTTTTAAACTAAACCCAACAGCTTTTAAATCACAGATTTACTGCAGTATCATTCATCTATTGGTGTAATTATTTGTAATTAATTAGGACATCAAAAACCTGCTGAACGAGCGTGACGACTTTGGGTGCACTCCCCTGCACTACGCCTCCAAAGAGGGCCACCTTCTCGCCCTGGACGATCTCATCAGGATGGGCGCAGTGCTCAACCCCAAGAACAACCAGAAGCAGTCTCCGTTCCACTTCGCTGCCAGGTAGTCCCGGCTAGCTTTCTAGCCTAGGGCAAATTAAAGTTATGTGAATAGGGTATTTAAAGATAAAAATTTATTATTTGCTATGCAGAAAGAAAAAAAATATTTGTGCCGCAGAAAGACGAAAATTCATAATTTGTGAGGCATTCGTGTTTCATTCTTGTTTTTGTATGTTGCATGTTGTTCTTTTGCTGCTGGTTTTGTGTTGTTTTGTTGTTGTTTTTGTTGTTGTTGTTGTTGTTGTTGTTGTTGTTGTTGTTGTTGTTGTTCTTGTTGTAGTTTATTTTGTAATTGTTGATATTGTTGTTTAGTATTTCGTATTTTTTCCTTTAAATGCTCTTTATGTAAAAATATGATTGTGTCAAAAGAGGCAAGTCTGGAAAACAGGGAATTTACATATAATGAGTTTATTTTCTTTTTGTACTTTTGCAATGATAGAGTGAGTCAAAATCTGTCTCTGCCTGAAGAAAGCCTCCTATCATGCTCCTTTCATTAACCCCACCTTGTTCGCCCAGGTTTGGCCGCTACAACACGTGCCGGCGACTGCTGGACAGCATGTACGGGCCAAACATCATCAACGAGAATGACGGTGCGGGTCTGACTGCCCTGCACATCGCCGCGCAGAA
>RQTK01000013.1:612518-648103 GCA_003991915.1 Elysia chlorotica
GGGGGGGAGGGAGAGAGAGAGAGAGAGAGAGAGAGAGAGAGAGGTATAGACGCTGCAAGAATGTAAAAGTAACAAGAAATGATTCCAGAAGCATTTTAAAGATAGGTCTCAAACAGGTTAAATTCCATCTGGGCAAGGAAAGAGACAGACAGACAGACAGACAGACAGACAGACAGACAGACAGACAGACAGACAGACAGACAGACGGACAGGCAGATAGATGAGAGAGAGGTGGGTGGATAGGTGGGTGTGGTAAGAATATAAAAGTAATAAGAAATAAACTTAGAAGTACAATGTATTTCCTTTGACAGCTTTGTTCTCCCCGAAGGTTTTAACGTGTCCCATTTATTCTCCTTTAAAGCCCTTTATATTATACACGAGGGAGAAAAAAAAAACGTGTTAAACTATTTGAAATAATTTTAAAGAGAGAGTATTTTGTGGGAGCACAAAATGAAACCTTACTCTTCTATTTCCCCAGAGACAACGAAGACAACACGCCGCTCCACCACGCTGCGTCTCAGGGCTGGACGCAAAGTATGAGGGTCTTGATTGGCGTGAAATCAAACCTCCTGGACATGGTCAACGCGGAAGGGGTAAATGTCGGCGCTGTCAATAATATTTGTGATTAACTTTGGACTTCAGGATAAGATGCTATGTTGAAGGGGCCCAAGACTAACGTCTGACGTACCTGAACTCTTGTCTTACCCAGTCACATTATACAGACTGCGATCCAACCGCAAGGGGGCGAAAGCGAACAAATCATTAAATTTCTTTTCTGATCATGGGATTTGAACCGTAGACCTCCCGATTGGGGGACCAACACTCTACCCAATTGCGCCAGTTCGCCCCTTCCCCCTCCCCCCGTTCTGAACAGGCATATAATGTGGTTGCAGCTAGAGGAAAAAGCAAGAGAATATGATATAGTCGAAAAATAATGCTGTTGGAGACATGAATCTTCTGTCAGTATATCGTGTTCTATTTTCCCAGGTGGAAAGTTATACGGCGGTGTGTCCCAATAGTATTAAATACTGTCATACAAAGACAGAGCGGAGATTCCGGTCTTAGGGCCCCTACAGAGAGCCACCGAACATAATTATTTTGGCGTGTAGGTGACATAATTTTTTACGCCAAAGATACCGATGGCTGAACCCCAGTGATATTCTATTTATAGACTAGATAGGCTGAGCAACGCCTCGGCCATGAGACAGACAGGAAGCTCCTGTCAGTGGAGATAAGACCCTCACTCTCAGCTCTGCGATCGCAGTGAACCTTAATTTGCCTTTTTGGCATACTTTGGCATAATTTTAACCAAAAGCTGGCCCATTTTTCACCTAACTTTCATGATTCACAGCGAAATGAGCTCACCCTGGTTCGCCTTGATCTGCCAAGTGATGAGTGAACACAATACACTGGCCGACAAGCAACGCTCACGTTATTACATTGTACCTACATTTATTAGGTTGTGAGGTCAAAGCCAATTGCTAGTTACGCCTTTTATTGCTGTATTTACTATATTATTTAGTGTAGTGTGAAATATTATACCGGCTTAGGTGTATTTGTTCTTGTACTTGTGACTACATATAAATCAGACATTTCTAGCCCTAGGGTAGAACATGGGCTTCCGACGCAAAAAGTCCAGATTCGAGCCCTGGCGATGTCGCTCCCTACTGGTTGGGTCGGTGTCAGTTTAATGTGACCGGCTGAGAAAAGAGTCATGGTATCCCCGCCCTGTCTCGCGTGTGGCAGCACATAAAATTGTCAGACGTCAGTCTTTGGGCTCGTCCATAATATAGTCTATATAGTGCTGATGTTGGACGTTAAACCAACTCAACAACCGACGGTGAATGTTTTTTTTTCTTATTTTGTATACATTATCTCCTCAGAACTCGCCCTTACATGTAGCGGCGAAAAACGGGCAGACCTCAGCCACCACACTTTTGCTGACACTGGGGGCCAAGCTGCAAAAGAACAACCAGGGAGAGACATTCTTTGACCACGTAATCCACTGCAAGCATAGCGAGGTGGCTGTGGCAGTTGTGAGCCACGACAGGTTAAGTCACATTGACAATTGAAAATCACGACAATTGAATTTTCAGGTTTTTTTAACTTGATCAGAATAATAGATTTGAGTCCAGACTTGGATTTCACGGAGTGAAGCCATACCTTGTATGCTGGTGACATCACTTTTACAAAGCATCAATGGCTGAGAAATACAAATGCTATCGTCTATTGGGTGTGTCTTGTTATGGAGGATTTTTTTAAATCACTACTAGAGTCAAGTGTAAAGAAATTTGTCACAGACATGGACCGCTAGCTAGGTCAGCTGATAGAAGAGAAAACATCTGGACAACAACCCTCATAGTCATAGATTTATTATTTTTTATTTACTTATTTTTAAGGACTACATTGACATTTATTAATTTATATTTTAATCAGTAGATTTATATTCTCCAGATGGCAAGAGGTGCTGATGACTCCCTCCAGCGTGTACGGCTATTTCATGCTGGGCCTCATTGAGCATCTGCCTGATGTTTGCACTGTAAGTGGTGCCACTCGCCGTTTCGTTTTTGGGTTTGAATTACCATCGAGTTTGAAAGGCACATTAATTCATTGTTTGTATTTTCCTCTATTTGAACATACATTACCACCATTTGATTTTAAAAGCTAAGCAGGGGGGTTATCCTTTTCAATAATAATGCTTAACCATAGACCGAACCGTTCAATTGAAAATAGAGACGTTATTGTTTTGGTTTTAGAAAAAAATGTAGTGTTATTATTACTAGTCTAGACACTGATAAGTATTGTTCGCAAAAATAGAGTTTCAATGTTTTTTTTAATAATACAATGTCCTGTAGGAAAAATTAACTTCCTACTTTATAATTATACAGAATGTCTTGGACAGATGCCAGACTCCTTCTTCTCACGATCCTCGGAGTTCGGAGTACCACGTAAGTGTCTAAGCAGTAGCATGAGTAGTAGTAGTAGTAGTAGTAGTAGTAGTAGTAGTAGTAGTAGTAGTAGTAGTAGTAGTAGTAGTAGTAGTAGTAGTAGTAGTAGTTTTTTGTAGTAGAAGTTGTAATGATAGTGGCAAATGTGCTAATCGTGTTGTTGTGGAGGCGGCGGTGTTGTGGTATTAATTGTAATTTTAATTTTAAAATCTTCATGTCAAAAATTATAATTTGCACTCATCAATATGTTAAAATGTGGCCTTTTAATAACGAACACTACATTGTTTTTGGTGTATTCTACGCCTATTTACTTTTTTGCAACTTGCACAATTTTTACCATGATTTTGAACAGCCTTCCTATTTGTTTTCTCTGTGTACACACAAAAGATCATGTTCAACTTCCACTTCCTGGACACCCCAGCCGCCTGCATCCAGGCCGTCCAGAAGAAAGAAAAGGAGGGAGGAATCGTACCCATGATGGCATTGAATGTGAGTACAAAATTATGTCATTCTCTCTTTTATCCAAACACAAGGAGTGTGACTCAAAATAGCGTGTCCCTGTCTCAGGTCAATTTGTTGAATATAATTCACGTAGACACGGACACACTATCTTGTCAACATTAACAAAACAATGAATACTAGAAATCCTATGAAGAAACGCAATAAGTTATCAATATTTATAATAATTTATTAATAAACAGCCTGTCTGGAGTTTAAGAATTCATCTCTAGACCATGTAGATCTCAATCAATTTTTGACAATACATGTATTATATCTAGATCTATAATCGATCTAAACATTAAAAAGTAACGGGTTCACTGCGACAAGATGTTATAACACATCAGAAGTATAAACACTCCTCTCTCTATAAAATCAGTCATTTTACGCTCCGCTATTATACACAAGGTCCAGATCTAGAAATATCTTGGCCTTTCTAACTCATCCGAGAATATTCGAGAGAAATCCAGCATCGAGATCATATAACCATCTACTTGAACTTATCTACTCAGCCCCCTCTCTTTGGAGCCTGACCGTCTTTGAGCATGTGCTGGAATATTTCAAAATCTAAGCGTCAGTGCAAAAGTTAGTTTAGTGAACACCACTCACCCGGCGCATGCTAGCATAGTAGCGTACGTGTAAATAATGTTGCAAGGAGAGTGTTGTACATTGCATCACCCTACATATCAGCAACTCTTTTTCAAGTAATTATCCTGGATATTTTTTTTATATCGAATGCATTTTTTAAATAATCAATGATAGCTTTATAGCTGTAAACAGGTCTGTGGCGATTTTGGTCGTTTTGTTATTTTTTTCTAGCAACTTGAAGAGCGTGGACTTGAGCCCATGCTGTTTGTCAATGTGAGTAAAGAGTTGGAGTGTTGCATATTAAATATTTCCTGTATTCTACCAGTGCTAGACTGCAATAGAGACTACTAGACTGCAAAACAGGATACAGGCGGCTTTTACTTTTGTGTATTGCATGCCTATCAATGCCCAATTTCTGGCCTGAATGTGTGTGTGTGTGTGAGAGAGAGAGAGAGAGAGAGAGAGAGAGAGAGAGAGAGAGAGAGAGAGAAATATATAGAGCGATTATGTTATAAAGAGAAATAGTCTTCGTTGTTGATTGTTGTTTTCCTAAGCTGTTTCATCACATAAACATTGTGATCGATGAGAAGTAGGGACAAAACTTGTCCTCATACAAAATAGTGTTTAGTATATCAACATCTTCATTCGTTGGTGTATACTCTTTAACCAAAGCGCATTTTGGACGGAATTTTTGGCATGGTAAGACTCCTCATTTGAGCCATTGGTAAAAACAGAGTACCGAAACCAAGCGAATGGGGAAATTATATCTTGAACCAATGTAATTAAATAATGGTATTGTTATAAAAATATAACGGTCGAGCAGTTTTAGTTGTCCCTATGTCCGGGGATGAAAGAGGATCACAAGTATTTTCTGAAAAACATGTCCAGATTTTAATAAAAGAACGATAGGGGCCTACGTTAAATATTGTGAATTGTGAATGGTTAGATATAGCACAGATAACCCATGTAAACGAGCATTGTTGAAAAATATTTTATGATGAAATTTGTGTTTATTTTATGTTTATTCACAGCTCAATACTTCTTTTGTGTTTCTATAGAGAGAATTAAGTTTGCATTTTGTTAGAACTAGTCAACATGACTCACCATTGAGTGTCTGTCCTTCACGAACATGTCCCTTTTCATGTCAAGCGCTATCTGTGTTTAAAAATAACCGTCGTTTCTTGCATGCACCATTTTGCTACAGCTTAAATCTGCCCCAAAGTTGTAACCCTTTTTTCCCCTCTGTGTGTGTGCGTGATCCCTTTTTTTTAACGTCAGGTAATCGAAGTTGTACGGAAGTATGTTTTTGGTAACTCTACAGATAGTTCAAAAGCAGGGATGTTTAAAAATCACAAATATTTGGATAAATCAACTTTGCAGACGTCTATTTCAAACACAAAATCGAATGGTGTGATTGATTTTACATAGCTCGTTTTAACAGTAAATACTTTGGGTGATTCAAGTCTAACTTGGAGTTTAGATTAACAGTTGATAAAGATTGAAAGCCTTCTTGCCAGTACATGCACCATTAATGAGAAAAGAAAGACCTTTTAGATTTAGCATTTCAAGTTTGAAAACCAAAACGAGGCCTTATGATCTGCATCTAAGCCTGTGTGACTTCTGGTGCTTCCAACAAACAAGTCAGCGCAGTCGCGAGGAGAACGTACTGTTGAAGACACTGTGTAATCATTGATCAATTTACATATGCTGTGTTACAGCACGAAATATTGTATCACCTTTTATTTATTTTTAAATACATAGGTAGATAATTATTGAAGTTGCGTCAGGCCTTTTAAAAAATATTTTCTCTTGTGTGAGTTTGCTTAACACAAAGCTGAATGCAAGTATTAAAAGAAAAAGTTGCGCCTAATACAGCTTTACAGGGCGGTGATTTTTTTTCTAAAACTTGAAAGATATTTTATTAACTTCTTCTACATCTTCTTTTTGTGTGTGTGTCTCTTTTCCACCCCGTCTGTCTGTCTGTCTGTCTGTCTGTCTGTCTGTCTGTCTGTCTCTCTCTCTCTCTCTCTCTCTCTCTCTCTCTCTCTCTCTCTCTCTCTCTCTCTCTCTCTCTCTCTCTCTCTCTCTCTCTCTCTCTCTCTCTCTCTCTCGATCTATTTACCTTCTTTCCTTCTCTCCATAGATATTTTACGCAGGTGTTAAACAAACCTATTCAATCCAACATTGATTTTTTTTTTGACAACCTAAAATCGTCACATCTCTTCGATCTACGAAACTAAAAACTAGGTGGATGAGTGGAACATCTCATTAGTAAACACCGCCCATTGCTTTCAAGTTACAGCGTCAAGTTTGCAAAATGATTGTCATCATATCTCTCTTTTGTTTTTGATAATCACAGGCGATGGTAAAGAATAATCGCATAAACTGCCTGTCTCATCCAGTATGCACTACATTTCTAAAGGTGAAATGGTGAGTCAAACGAAATCTATTTCCACATGTTGTTGTTTTTTTTCTTTTGAGTTAAAGTTGTTTCTTCAAATATTTAGATCTATCGTTTCTGTTACTCATTCGCTACATTTATTGTTGCCAAGGTCTGTAAATGTGCGTGCGCGCACGTTTGTGTATCTGTGTGTGTCTGTGTCTTTGTTGAGTGTAAGTATGATAAATATTAAATGATACATTGAGTTTAAATGAATTTTAGCCTGAGCGTTCACTGCTAATCTTATCCGCTTCCAGACTTGGCCACATGACCGTTAAACCAAGCCATTAGCATTGGATTTCAGCCAGGGAGGGGCTATAATATGCAGTGGTTGCACTGCTTTTTATCTCTGTGAAACCATTTTGGTTCGAACTGTCTCTATTTGGTTCAATAAATCGGGGTGGTGTTACGTTCACGAATGTGGATGTTGAAATTAGCAGGAACAAAGAGAGCATTATAAAATTAAATACATTATTATTCGTTTGGTATGCTCTGCGATTGTGTTTTGAGTTTGTTGTGTTATTGATTTGTTGTTTTGTTTGTGTATGTGTTTGTGTTGTTGTTGTTGTTTTTTTTTACCACAAAGCTTTTCTGTGTATCAGGTTGAAATATGGGATGCCAGTTTACATGGCTTACCTGATCGTCTATGGTCTGTTCCTGGCCTCTCTCACCTGCTTTGTGTGCAACCAGAACGCGATGGCTGTAAGTATTTTACAAAACATCACTAAACATTGCAGTGTCCAGGAGACAATCAAGTTTAATGTGTGTTTAGATTCTGCTAATAATGTCTGTCTGTCCGTCTATCTCTCTATCTATCTATCTATCTATCTATCTATCTATCTCTCTCTCTCTCTCTCTCTCTCTCTCTCTCTCTCTCTCTCTCTCTCTCTCTCTATCTATCTATCTATCTATCTATCTATCTATCTATCTATCTATCTATCTATCTATCTATCTATCTATCTATCTATCTATCTATCTATCTATCTATCTATCTATCTATCTATCTATCTATCTATCTATCTATCTATCTATCTATCTATCTATCTATCTTTCTATCTATCTATCTATTCATCCCACAATTTATTTCTCATATCTGCAATGTAGTTGGGTTGTATGCCATGCTTATAGTTGTTTTTTGTTTTGTTTTTTGTTTTTTAGAATGATTAACTTATTGAACGATTATTTTTATTGTTTCGTTGAGTACAAAGAAAATACGCTAAATTAATTGTTAAATGGATACGTCTGATTTCAAAACTGAAGAAAAGGGATGAGACGATGTTTAGTGTCAATTTTTAATTAAAGTTTTTGTTGTTGTTTTTGTTTTTGTTTTTGTTGTTCTTCTTCTTCTTCTTCTTTATTATTTGTTTGTTTACCTTCATGGGTTATCTGTGCTTGTTGCATAATGAAAAGTAACAATATAATTGACGCTCCGATAGTGAGTTCGTTGGTCGTCTCATGGAAAGAATAGCGCAATACATCCTTACCCCCTCCCTCCCTTTTTTATCCCCATTCTGTGCGGACGTTCACCAAATATTTGTATGAGTTGAAACTTCAAACGCTTTTTGCTTGTTTTCAATTTGCCAATTCTCTTGTCACACTCATACTTGGCCTAGACCAACCCCCAAAGACAGATTTCGCCTCTCTTTTGAGTTTTGAGTTTCATTTTTCCTATGTCCTTTTAGCACCATGACGAGGGTGTGTCCAGCAATGAGACGAGGCTGTTCCTGCACGGTAACAAGTCACACAGGTACCACTTCTCGCCTGTCTACGTCATGGCCCTGTGGTTCATCGTCATCTACGGCGCGGCAAACATCGTCAAGGAGATACTTCAGATCGTCAATCAGGTCACCTCAACATGAAACACTACCTTTGAAAAAAAAGCGACATTCTTAAACATGTCTTTACAGTTATAGGCGTCTGTTAGGAAGATTTGTTGTTGTTGTTTTTGTTGTTGTTGTTGTTGTTGTTGTTGTTGTTGTTGTTCACTTTCCTTACATTCTTAACTCATTCCGACGTCTATTCCTTCCCTGTAAACTGAAGGTAAACCACGAGCATGGTAGACCTACTTGTTGTCTTAACAAGTTTAGATTTAGAGGCGTGGTGTCAAGCTGAACTAAATATGTCAGGTACAGGCGAAAGGGTGATAATTTGTCAATCTACTGTTACTAGAATTATTTAACAACGCCAGCGCTTCTTTACAATTATAAAATCTTTGACTGCATCATGCCTTTTTCGAAATCTCATGAAACGAAAATAATGTAATACTTTTCACTGCGTACCAATCTACTTCTATGTTAAAAAATCTTAAATTATTTCCCAGCCAGAGCTTCTCACCTTCAACAATCAGTACATATTAATCCAATGATATATATGTCAACATTCCAGAGAGGGAAATACTTCGGAGACTTTGGCAACGCTGTGGAGTGGGCGCTGTATGTGAGCAGTGTGCTGTTTGCGGGTCCATTCCTGTGTGGTTTCTCCACCCACTGGCAGTGGCAGATCGGCGCCATCGCTATATTCCTCGCCTGGTTCAACGCGCTGGTCTTTTTGCAGCGGTGAGTAGGAGGCCTTATTTGGTTGAAGATGTTACATACCCCATACATACACCGCAATATAGGTTAGTGAGTGCACCAGTGTCCCAGACTAAAGTTTTTTTTTTAATTATTACAAGTACCCATAATCCAGGGTCGATAGCACCGTTGTATTTACTGCCCTAAAAACACGTCAATGGGTACCTGGAATGCGTAACGCTATACGAATTTTGGATATACATGCAGTTTACCTTCTCTTATCAGGTTTGACTTTTTCGGCATCTACGTCGTGATGTTCCTTGAGATCCTGCGCACCCTGATACAAGTTCTGTGCGTTTTTTCCATCCTTATCATAGCTTTTGGGCTCTCCTTCTACATGCTACTCAACAAAGAGGTGAGCCAACTGTAGCTTAGTATTGGTGGTTCAGTTTTCTGGTCATTAATGCATGTCTTTTTAAACTTACTTTCGGTAAATTTTTAGATTTTGTTTTAAGAATGGTTTTCTTCGATGTGTGTCAAGGGTTATATATAAACGAATATCAAGAGATATGTGTATCAACGTGATAGATTATAATTAAATGACAATGCCATAATCAATTTCATGTGTTATTTTGTAAATCATATCGATCCTTCTTTGGGAAATTCAAACCGAGATTCCCATCATTTAGATACTACATAATTATTATAAGAATAAAATGACCGGTATATTTAAAGTATACAGAAAAGATAAAGGCATTAAAATGTATCAATATTTATAGACCATGAACCGAATAAATGCTATTGTAAATGCAGAAACGAGCATTATACAATATTAAGTAGAGATTTTGAATAATACGAAAGGCATTTAGAAAAATAAAACAAAAGTCCTTATTGAATTCTCTATAATTCTTATATTTTATTTCAAATAATTATGATGAGAATATTGCACGTACTCTAGAATAAAGTATACAAATTTATGGAAAAATTCCAAAATACGTCAATGATTATAAATCATATAATCTTATAATCTACATACCAATGTTGATGTTGACGCATGACGTGTGTCCCGCCAGGAGTCGAAGGCCTACTCGACGCCCCAGCTGTCGCTGCTCCGGACGTTCATGATGATGCTTGAGCTGGACTACATGGCCAGCTTCAACGACCAGTTCGTGGACGGCGAGACGGACACGCTTCACTTCGGCAACGTGACGCTCATTCTGCTCGTGGTGTTTGTCCTCTTCATGCCCATACTGCTCATCAATCTGCTGGTGAGGCACAGAGATTTTATTACAATTATTCGGAATGACGCCAAATGACTTAAAATCACGCCAAATGACTGTAATTGGTGCAAACTGACCCGAAATGACGCTACATGATTCGGATGCCGTCAACTGTCTTAGACTGACTCGGAATGACGCTACATGATTCGGATGCCGTTAACTGTCTGAGACTGACGTTAAATGACGCTACATGATTCTGATGTCATCAACTGTCTGAGACTGACGTTAAATGACTCGGAATGGCACCATTTCTGTTCATTCCAAGACATTTCGCGTCATTTCGGTTAATTTGAGTGAAACATAACACAGCATTTGGAGATGTCATACATTGATACGACAAAGAGGTGGTGGTGCTGCTGCTGCTGCTGGTTGCTCTTGTGGATTCAAGCAACATCGGCTATAATGAGTAAATAGTCATATGAAAGTTGAAATACATTTTTTGTAAAATGGGCAGTTGTAGGGAGAGGGGGGTTGCGGGGGTGTCTTCTTTTTTTTTTAATCAATAATATTATATTTAGGTATGTACACCTAGATTACAATATTATAATCTCTTTGTTTGCAGATCGGTTTGGCTGTTGGTGATATAGAATCTGTACAGAGAGATGCGCGTCTCAAGCGACTGGCTATGCAGGTAAAGATGCATACATTACTCAACAATGGTGAGGATAACATGTTAATAGAGGTCTGTTGTAGAGGATGATGTATTAAGTTTCTAATCGGAAGGTATCGATTCGAATCCTGCTTTGACACCGCATCCTGTTCCTACTTGTTGGGTGGTGTGTAGGTACAAACATATCAGGTCCTTGGCTTCCTGCTCTGCCCTGTCCTCGATTCCAACTAATTGCCCACATCAGAGTTACGAAACCAACCATTTTCTTTACCTTCTCCTTCCATAACAAATGCTCATTCGGAAATGGCAGAGTAGACCCGTAAAGAGATATAAAAAAGGAACGTGAGATAATTTCACTGGAATAGGCTTTCCCCTGTTCATCACTTTGTTACACAAAATGTGTTTTCGTTTTGTTTTTTTTTGGTAATATGCATGATGATTTACAAAAATTAAAATTTCTTGCGGCCGTATTTTCCATCAGGTAGAACTCCATACTGAGATGGAAAACAAAATGCCGATGTTTGTCTACAAACGAGTCACTGTAAACGAGTTCAAGTATTTCCCAAACAAGTGTGCTAAACGACTGGATACGGTAAGTCTCTTTATTTTCACCAAACAAAATTAAGATCCCTAACATGTCTCCAAAACTGAAAATTTTGTGTTTTTTTCTACAGTTATTGTATCATGGATTCAGGTTTTCTTTCAATGGCATTTTTTATTCACCATAAGTCATAAGATTTAGGATGCAAACTGTGTACTCATGGCCAACAATCAGATTAATTTTAATTGGAAAAAATCGAGATTTCTTTCACCCTCGAAAGAAGCGCTTTGTTTACTTCTGTGATAATTTTATCTATTGCATTTTTAACTCTACAGTTCATGACTAGCTTGGCTGGCACAAACAAAAATATGGAATCTTTCTCTGACCCAACTTTAAATCCAAACTCTATCTTGTACGAGGAGCTATACAAACAAAAAATCAGGTAATTTAAGTCATTGTTTTACTTACTCGCATAATGATCAATGATTGACCTTCTGAAAGAAATTATGCATCTATATTTACACAGAGGCCCTGCTAACATTACACCGGATAATCTCATAAATGTAACCTGCTTTCATAGCATGCATAGCATATCAAATGAAAGGTTCCAAGAATGGTGCAAGTTTTTTCCATATCTTCCTTCCTTGACTTTAGTATTGCTTGACGACGTGTGGTCTGTAACAGCTCTTTGAGTTGTACACTATTTCAAGCCATTGATTGTTGGTTTATAAATATCTGTCCACTTGACTACTATGTATTTGAATTCAAGACCAATTTTAGAAATACTTTTCTGTTCAATTGTTGGTACTTTCCTTTTCTGCTCACCCTATATTCTAATTGGATGATACTTTTGGGATAGTTTGGGGAAATACATGTCACTTTATTTTACAAGACATTCATGCTATTTATATGCCACATTTTAAAGATTTAAAAGAGTAGCCACCATTTAAAGTTCCTTATTGTAACTGAGCTAGCAGGATCTCTGAGGTCTGCCCGTTTTGACAATAGCAGATCAATGTATTTGTTAGATCAGTATCTATCATATTGTGAAGTTAAAATTAAGGTGCGCTTATTTCAATTAACTAAAGAAAAACTGCACTTATATTTGTACTTTAAACGCAGAAATGAATCATTATTAATGTTTCCAGTATCTCCAAACTAGGAGAGCAGAAATGTTAAGGGGATAAATAATGTTCTTATGCCAACTCAGTGATGTTATACATTGTGCCTCCCCACCCCCCTTTTTTACACACACACACACACACACACACACATACACACTACAGGATACGGGACATGGGCTCCACGCTGGACCGGAACAATGAGCTCCTGAGGAAGATCATGCAGAAGATGGAGATACACACAGAAGACGATGCGTGGGATGAGGGCGTCAATATGTGTAGCGGGATCTGTCATGGCGAGGAACACGGAGACGATTCCATGCAGTCAGTAGGCAATCGCTTCAAGAGCAAGTCTTTCAAGGACAAGATGCACCTCAAGTCCGCGGTGGTTGCCATGTGGCAGAAGAACTCAGGCTGAAGTTGTTCTTTGGGGCTCTTCTTTAAATTCCCGTTTTGATTAAGCAACCAGGGTGAATCAAGATTTATTTATAGTTTTAGAAGCATCGGACGCACTTGAAGAGGTAGAAAAAAAAAGTTAACTCTATCATTTCTAGAACGAGTGGTGCTAGTTATTGTTATTTATGTTGCATTCTTTAAAAATGAACAAGGTTACTATTGAGCAATTTTTCTACGTTTTGTTTGGGGGGGGGGGGGGCAATAACGCAAAGCTTCTATCAGCGACTTGTGTCTCTGATTCACCCTGGTTTCCTCACATTTTGATTCGTCCAAAGGAACGTTGATGTTCGCTTTTTGTATTTTACATATTGCTGCAAAGTAAGATCTTAGTTTTATTCCTTTGCTTTGTTCTTTGTTCTTTTTTTTTCTTGTTTACTTTTGTAATGGCGAAAACAGAGCAAACAGTTTCACAAATACTTGTATAGGTCTGGGTTAACTTAGGAATCAAATAGTATGTTTATTCATCATACATTTCAAACTTTGAAAGTTCTTTAAACACTGCTTTACAAATTTACAGTACCTTAAAATATCTTTGTTCCTCAGTAAGTGGAATAGAATTAAGGCATGCCTCTTCCCGATAAGATTTAGAATCGAGTTGTTTTGTAAGACCTAGAAGGTATATTCTCAACAACTTTCCCAAATTATGTAATGTAAAGAGTGAAAAGTTCCTTTCTCAAGACGTCTCTAAGAGTCTCTATCACAAACCCATGAGATGAAAATACAGACATATTATTCAGTGACTAGCTGGGATGCCCGGCTTCGTTCGGATTTCGGGACAGTATACGGAAATATAATGGTAAAAATAGTTATAGAGATAAATTAATAACCAAGCCAAAAAAATAAACAAATAACATGTGATACAAATGGGTGTACACCACTTAAAAGGCATATCAAGTCTTGATTCCTCTCGTCCGGATGTTTACAGGATTTCTTTGCGCACAACATTTCTGGTCACTCCATTTGATGCCAGGAAATAGATGGCTGAGTTATCTCCAGTTATTGACAGCGCTACATGTAGCATTCCATGTGCAAACACTGGCTAGCGTCTTCTTCTTCTTCTTCGTTCACTTGAAAATAAATACACAGAAAGTCCCGAATCTAGTATATAGTCCACAGTCTTTTGAGTTCAACCAAGGGTCCATATAGTTTTCTTTCCATGGTATGTTCTTCTGTCAAGACTAATTGAACTAAAGGTTTTTTCTTGAGCTTTATTAATGGTTATTGAGAAGGATGGCCGAAATGGAAACTGCTTACGTTGAAATATGAATGAAAATGATGTGTCTGATGGTTGAAGAGGAATACGCGATTTGAAACGGCACTCCCCCGTATGAGCTTCAACAGTGATCTCAACCTCGATGGCATTTAGCATGCAGCCGGTGACGATAGATCGGATTCCATTCATGAGTTGTGGTGGTTTTAGTGGTCTCAGTAGCATAACTGACATGTACACCCACTTTCAAACGTAGCATGTGAAGTGGAAGACCAGATACTTCAATTGAATGAAAAAATTCAACAGGATATTGGACAGCTTCTTCTTCACTGACAACAGTGTTATAGGCGTTGTCACGGTTTCATTTCAAAGAGCAGGGATGGCCCGCCCTGTAATCCACTGTTGATTTGTATAACTTAGCGAAAATTTAGGAAAAATCCTGTTTAGTAAACACACTATTGGTCGACATTCCAAATTGGTCCAAGGATATGATGACAGGTTTGGTGATAATTTCAACATTTCCGTTGCCCAGTTTCAAAAGGTTTTAAGCAGACAGTCTGTTTTCATCAATTCCGAATAATGCTGCACGCATAATTCTATTGGCGGTGAGACTGAACTCTTTAACAAATCCCCATAACTGTGATCGTCTTAGCAAGGCATATAGGAGTCAGTTTGTACAATATTGAGGGGCACTTCTGAATGTACTGTGGGGCGTGCGTCCTCGTGGTAGTAATGTAGCCGTAAGACAACTACATTTATATTGGCTTAATTTACTATTGGTTGGGTTGATGTCAGCATAATGTAACCAGCTCAGACCAGGATTCCTGGTATCTGTCCACTGCCTTGTGTTTGGCAGCTGGTATAATTGTCAGATGTTAGTCTTAGAACTCGTCACCTTTCGTTTTATAGCTCAGTTTGGCAAGAACAACGTAAATTGACATAATAGACTTTAGCAAGCACATTACTTAGTTTATATTCTAAACATTTTAAAATGCAATAAAAATGCAAGGTTATGCTTACCACGCACAAAGCCAAAAATTGTGTTGTTCTCTAGAAAGAGACGCTGTGGTGTTGCTTATCGTCCAACGTAAGCACAATATACATGTACATTATATTGTGGACAGATCACAAGAATAACATCTGACAAGTTTACGTTTTGCTATACAGAGACAATGCAGGAATACTACAACTTTGTCTCAGCTGGTCACATTATACTGACACCAACCCAACAAAGTCGCCAGAGAAAAATATAACATAAATTTTACAAACATAAGTGATAATAAAAAAAAAAATTCATTTTAGTACCAAAAGAATTCCATAAATGTTGTCTTCTTAGCTGAACACGTGATTTTATCTTTTGGAAAGGGAAACCTTTTGTTTTGGTTTCAACAAAACTGATTTTTATTTGTACTTAATATATCTTTTACATTAAAGAAAGCAATGTTTGAACATCTTTGTATCAATTTTATCAATATTATATACTTCTTTAAGAGGATTACTTCAAGTAAAGAAAATTCAGTCATCTAAAACATTTTTTTAAATGGGAATCAATTGTGAATATCATTATCAAGTGTTAATTCAAGGTTGCACATTGATTGAAATGTACATTATATGATATATACATATACACTGAAGCTGTGTATGGAGCTCTTTGAACAAAAATACAGAGTCATTAACATAAGTCTATACATTGTATAGAAACAGACATTTCAGTGAATTCAAACCAAAAGTTTAAGGCAATTCGATAAGACAAGTGCAGCAACACTTATGCCATTTAAAAATTGCTTTTACTTTTAGTATGCCGAGCACTCATTTCCTTTTATGTCCTTTACACTTATCATGTTGCTATACATACAAACATTTGCCTTCCGTTCTTGCCAGTACCGGTAATACTTCTGTTTTAATCAAATCAGGTAATTTCTCCTAATTATGTTAGGTTCCCAGTCAAAAAAAGAAGTTCTAACATAAAACTGCAGTATTATTTTCGATACCAGAATCAAAATTTCAAATGCTCTATCAATTTAATATAGGATACATTCGAGAGCTTTTTAGTTTTTGTTTATCAAAAGAGTACAAAAAGTAATTGATTATGAATATACATATTTGTCAACTCATTTTTTTTTAATGTTCAAGCTATTTTGTCACCTTGAACATTTGAATTGCTAATCAATAATGTGACTTTTTACAAATGAGCAACATTATAACAACTGAGACATAGAATCGTGTCTTAGCATTTATTGGTTGTTTTTTTAATCAAGTGCTACCTTTCTGGTGAAGCAAGCATGTGTTTCTCCACATCTTCACCCTTTTATTTTAAGTATTTGTAAAAGTATCCTTTGTAAAATTATGATGAACAAGTATCTATTGTGTTTGTAGAAATGCTTTGTCTGCTCTTTTATTCTCTATCTTAATTGTTGATTATCTTAACTTCTTAAAACTGATAGACATGATTTTCCAGATTTCTTTTTGTTGCTATTTATTTTCTTTTTAAATGCTCCACAGGTGTCTATGATTTTTATGTCTATGAAATTTGAATCTCTATCAGACATGAAGCTTAAAGCATTGCTTTTGTCTTTGCTGTTCATTTAACATTCTGAAAAATGCTGCAATCTTGCTCATAAGATTAGCCTTTTTTTCTCTTTTTTTTTTACACTGATTTTTCCAATAATTTGTTTTACAAAGTCTTATTTTATTTCAAAGTGATTCTTAAACGTTAGTGAGGTACAAACATCCACTTATCAGCCCTGCTCCATATTTGCCCAGCTTTGAAGAAATTTAGTTTGGGTGCAATATAATTTCTTATTTTTTAAACTGAATTTAGTGTACAAAAACTCCAATTAGAAACCAGTATTGTAAATTAGATGTGTATTTTTAAACTTCTATTACATGTAATTATTATTATGTTCAACATTTTCTCCTTTTTTGTTGTTGCTTTTTTGTGTACTTCTATATTTTTACTGTCATTTATCAGGAACCAAAATGCAGAGTTTTGTTCAGCTAGACATTGAATTTGTGGAAGAAAATATCTGGTTTATGCAGTTTAACGTTTGTATGGTTATTGAAAGTTGCAAGCAAAACAAACAAAAAAAAAAAAAAAAAAAATTTCTTAAGAATGTTAATCAAATAAAAATTGAAACATTTTATTTGTGGAAATAAATTTTGGATTTGAATTATTAATTTGCATTGTGTGTGTCTTTTTTTTCCTGTCTGAGGTGGATGGATTAAAAAGATAAATACTCAAATATAGATTATTGTGTACACCTTAAAACAAGTCTCAACTGATAACTCTAATTTTGGACATTTAAAATCAATGAAAATAAAAAAAAATAATTGAAAGACATTAAAACAGATCTTTTACATAACAAGTGATTATTCGGAATAGTATTCAGAATAACAGTTCCACGGCGGACCTGTTATTCGGAATAGTGGCGAGTGGAAGCACATAGATGTGTCTAAATATAACTCTTTATCCTGGTCTATATACCTCGATTTGATTTTTAAAATGAGTCTATGTAAATGAAAAAAAAAAAATGTTTAGACAAAAAATACATTTTTAGCCATTTCTAGTGTCTTTGAATGTAATTCGATACATTACACATTAAGGAATGTCGTTCTTTTAATAAATACAAGCAAGTATGATCGCACCTTGTACTGTGGCAAACTAGAGGCTAGAAATAGAGCTTAAGTTTATCTAGAACTATATCTAGATCTAGATCCAGCATGACTTGTAATGAAAAATTAAAATCTGTGTGTTACCTTAGATCTTATAAAGTAAAATTAATTGAACTTAAACTTATGAAACTGTCTAACATACAGTGTTAGATTTAATGTAGGAAAGTAGCGGTAAGTTGTGTGAGTGTGTAGCGTGTAGTGTTTGGGGGTTTTGACTGAAGTAATGTTGGGTCAGCGGCAAATGTCCAGTTACTAGCTTGACGCGAGCATCTTGGAACCACACTCACATAGCACCAACGACCTAAACATTACAGTCGAGCTGCTGTTTTTTTTTTACTTGGCGTAAGAAAATTTGAAGTTAATCGGATGAGCTCTACGCCACTTCATGAATCTTCTAGTACAAGTAGCAGATCTACTCCAGTGAACTGATAATTAGTGATGCATGTACTGATAGGATAGGCATGTCTAATGTGAAGCTTTAGTAAGGGTTTGTTTTGAGTTTGAGAGAGAGAGAGAGAGAGAGAGAGAGAGAGAGAGAGAGAGAGAGAGAGAGAGAGAGAGAGAGAGAGAGAGAGAGAGAGAGAGAGAGAGAGAGAGAGAGAGAGAGAGACAGAGAGAGAGAGAGGTAAGGCAGACAGACAGACAGACAAAAGACAGAGACACAGACAGACAGAAACAGACAGACAGAGACAGACAGACAGAGACAGACAGACAGAGACAGACAGACAGAGACAGACAGACAGGCAGAGACAGACAGACATAGACAGACAGACAGGCAGAGACAGACAGACAGACAGAGACAGAGACAGGCAGAGTCAGATAAGCAATTCGATAAGACAAGTGCAGCAACACTTATGCCATTTAAAAATTGCTTTTACTTTTAGTATGCCGAGCACTCATTTCCTTTTATGTCCTTTACACTTATTATGTTGCTATACATACAAACATTTGCCTTCCGTTCTTGCCAGTAATACTTCTGTTTTAATCAAATCAGGTAATTTCTCCTAGTTCTCGTCTTAACTATGTAAAGCGCTTTGAGCCGGCTATGCTGGGATAAAGCGCTTAAAAATGATCTTCATTATTTTTTATTATTATTATTATTAGTTATGTTAGGTTCCCAGTCAACAAAAGTTCTAACATAAAACTGCAGTATTATTTTCGATACCAGAATCAAAATTTCAAATGCTCTATCAATTTAATATAGGATACATTCGAGAGCTTTTTAGTTTTTGTTTATCAAAAGAGTACAAAAAGTAATTGATTATGAATATACATATTTGTCAACTCATTTTTTTTTTTAATGTTCAAGTTATTTTGTCACCTTGAACATTTGAATTGCTAATCAATAATGTGACTTTTTACAAATGAGCAACATTATAACAACTGAGACATAGAATCGTGTCTTAGCATTTATTGGTTGTTTTTTTAATCAAGTGCTACCTTTCTGGTGGAGCAAGCATGTGTTTCTCCACATCTTCACCCTTTTATTTTAAGTATATGTAAAATTATCCTTTGCAAAATTATGATGAACAAGAACCTATTGTATTGTAGAATTGCTTTGTCTGCTCTTTTATTCTCTTTCTTAATTGTTGATTATCTTAACTTCTTAAAACTGATAGACATGATTTTCCAGATTTCTTTTTGTTGCTATTTATTTTCTTTTTAAATGCTCCACAGGTGTCTATGATTTTTATGTCTATGAAATTTGAATCTCTATCAGACATGAAGCTTAAAGCAATACTTTGTCTTTACTGTTCATTTCACATTCTGAAAAATGCTGCAAACTTGCTCATAAAATTAGCCTTTTTTTCTTTTTTTTTTTAACTAATTTTTCCAATAATTTTTTTTACAAAGTCTTATTTTATTTCGAAGTATTTCTTAAACGTTAGTGAGGTACAAACATCCACTTATCAGCCCTGCTCTGTATTTGCCCAACTTTGAAGAAATAAATTTAGTTTGGGTGCAATATAATTTCTTATTTTTTAAACTGAATTCAGTGTACAAAAACTCCAATTAGAAACCAGTATTGTAAATTAGATGTGTATCTTTAAACTTCTATTAATTATTATTATGTTCAACATTTCTCTCCTTTTTTGTTGTTGCTTTTTTGTGTACTTCTATATTTTTTACTGTCATTTATCAGGAACCAAAATGCAGAGTTTTGTTCAGCTAGACATTGAATTTGTGGAAGAAAATATCTGGTTTATGCAGTTTAACGTTTGTATGGTTATTGAAAGTTGCAAGCAAAACAAACAAAAAAACAAACAAAAATTTCTTAAGAATGTTAATCAAATAAAAATTGAAACATTTTATTTGTGGAAATAAATTTTGGATTTGAATTATTAATTTGCATTGTGTGTCTCTTATTTTTTCCTGTCTGAGGTGAATGGATTAAAAAGATAAATACTCAAATATAGATTATTGTGTACAACTTAAAACAAGTCTCAACTGATAACTCTAATTTTGGACATTTAAAATCAATGAAAATAAAAAAAAAAATAATTGAAAAACATTAAAACAGATCTTTTACATAACGAAGTGATTATTCGGAATAGTATTCAGAATAACAGTTCCACGGCGGATCTTTTATTCGGAATAGTGGCGAGCGGAAGCACATAGATGTGTCTAAATATAACTGTTTATCCTGGCCTATATACCTCGATTTGATTTTTAAAATGAGTCTATGTAAATGAAAAAAAAGAAATGTTTGGACAAAAAATGCATTTTTAGCCAGTTCTAATGTCTTTGAATGTAATTCGATACATTAAATGAAAAAAAAAGAAATGTTTGGACAAAAAATGCATTTTTAGCCATTTCTAGTGTCTTTGAATGTAATTCGATACATTAAACATTAAGGAATGTCGTTCTTTCAATAAATACAAACAAGTATGATTGCACCTTGTACTGTGGCAAACTAGAGGCTAGAAGTAGAGCTAAAATTATACGTAGAACTAGATCTAGCTCTAGCATGATATGTAATGAAAAATCAAAATCTGTGTGTTACCCTAGATCTCATAAAGTAAAATTAATTGAACTTAAACTTATGAAACTGTCTAACATACAGTGTTAATGTAGGAAAGCAGCGATAAATTGTGTGAGTGTGTAGTGTGTAGTGTTTGGGGGTTTTGACTGAGGTAATGTTGGGTCAGCGACAAATGTTCAGTTACTAGCTTGACGCGAGCATCATAGAACCACACTCGCATAGCACCAACTACCTAAACATTACAGTCGAGCTGCTGGTTTTTTTTTACTTGGCGTAAGAAAATTTGAAGTTAATCGGATGAGCTCTAAGCTACTTCATGATTCTTCTAGTACAAGTAGCAGACCTACTCCAGTGAACTGATGAATAGTGATACATGTACTGATAGGATAGGCATGTTTAATGTTAAGTAAGGGTTTGTTTTGAGAGAGAGAGAGAGAGAGAGAGAGAGAGAGAGTGAGATTGAGAGAGTGAGAGAGTGAGAGACAGACAGACAGACAGAGAGAAACAGAGAGAGAGAGAGACTAGTAGGCAGACAGACAGACACAGAGACAGGTAGAGACAGACACATAGACAGACAGACATATAGAGAGACAGAGGGAGAAATAGCAAGTGTCTAAAATTCTTGATTTGGCTATCAATGCAAATCTGCACATCACTCTGTATCATGGCTGTAGTTCTACTTTTCACGTAAGACTTTTCAACTGTCTTTATCACTATAGGCCTTTAGGTCTACTAAAAGGATTCCTTTACACTTAATTTTAATATTTGATTTATAGGCATACAATATGTTGATAACAATTAAGTTCTATAAGTACAAGTTGTTTATAGAGCTATAATTTACAGCCGCAACCAGAATTATTACAAGTTTTAAAAAATGGGACTGAAATTTCTTAGATTCACACTGCATGCTAACCGGGCGGATTTGATCCTTGCGAGAATTAGCCACAGAACGCTAAAAATACACCCGCTTATACTATTCCAAATAAGCTACATGGTGATTCCGAATACTATTCCGGATAATCTGCAGAGTTGTTTGGAATATTATTTCGGATAAGCTGTAGAGTTATTCGGAATACTATTCTGCATAATGGTAGCCTTTACATAAATAATACATCAAAATTAGGCTTGAACAGATACTGAGTTAGTGACTCACCGGAGTGAAATTTAGGACAGTTGAAGCATCATTAATTTATATGCTCTTTTCATTCCAAACTTCCAACATGCTTCAGAACAAAATTGGCAAACACTTTACTACAACAAAAAAAGCAATATTGCTATTTTGTTAATACATGAAATTTATTCAAGAGTCATCAAATCAACTGGAAAACCACACTATGCACATGAATTGACTTTTTAAAGCACCAGCAAAGAATTTGTTGATACCAAATGAGAAAAGTTTGTATTGCGTATCACAAAATATCGTAAATGCTGTTTTATTTGACACAGATAAAACCTTAGAGAAGAATATATTTGTAGACCATAATATTTGAAATTCAAATCTTGCAACTGGAATGAAGGATCTAAAATCCCCCGATTAAAATGATATCCAAAGTATGTGTAAATTGCATATCAGTTTCAGTAGCAGAATATCAAATTATTTATGGTTATATCTTTGTCTTTAGCCTCATTGGGCTTCAGCACTAGATGTTACCCTATTGCAGTCTCAAGAGCAAGAAGTATTAGTTTGCCTACAATGATTTATCGAAGTTACAGCTATTCCTCTATGTTAGTCCTGCCTTCTCAGCCCCTAGTTTTGCTAATCTGTCCGCTTCTTCGTTGGCTGGATTCCCACTGTGACCTCTAACATAAACCTGGGTTGGGGGGAGAAGAAAAACAATTGTAGGAAGAAGTTAAATTTGTGAAGGTCCTTATGTCGCAAAATAGGATTGGCATTTAAATAAATAAGATAATATTATTCTGATAGCCTATGGTTATCTTGAAGAAAACCAGAGAAAAAAGAATGACTACAAATACTCTATATAAATTTTGTGTTATACATTTTCAAATCTTTTCAAATACATTTACTTTGTTAATTTACAGAAAACACACAGTTGATAGGAATCAGTCTAAGTTTAATTTCATTTGAATAAAGAATCATGAAAAATCCTTTTTATTTCAAAGGAAGAAAATGCATGTTTGTCTCTCAGGTGAGTCTCAAACAGTAGATTTGTTGCTAAAACAAAAGGATCTGGTGTGGCCATGACAGTACTAAGTAAACCATCTGCCAATAACTCCTTCCAAAAGTTAAGTTTTAGACTGCTATTTTTTAGATTTCAATGACCAACAGTCCTTGTTAAAATGTTCATTCCTATTAAATGTAAACAAAGGTTAGTATTTTCCTTATTTCCTTTTTATGTCAAAACTTTTCAATGACAGCTACACAGGTTTAAAAATTGCAGAAACTTAAACTAATAAAGAGTTTAGAAAATTATACACATTTGGAGATAGAGATGATAGTTGAGAATTTAAATTCATAAATTTTGAAGCCATTTATAAATACACATCAACTTTTAAAAAAAGACAGACCCATTTTACAGAGATTCCAGGAAGTTCATTATCTAAAGCGGAGAAGTCTTCCTTGTTGATCACTGGGTGGCCTGTGGTCAACTTCCATCCATTTTTCTTCCAGCCCTTAATCCACTTTGTTATACCTGAAAGAAAAGAAAGGACTTTGTTCCAGATACACTTTCTCTTCTGTAATTTAGTAGTATCAGGATTAGGGAGTGTTTTAACATTGTAGAAAGGAACAGCATTAAGCTATTTTTATCATAATATTTTCATTGTGCTCCTGGGGTATTTATTTATGGAGCTTGAAAAGTAGTAAAACTAGAAATGATTTTAATCTAAAAAAGCAATTAAAATTTGGCAACAATTTCTTTTACCAACCATTAATAAGAAACTGGCTGTCAGTGTGAATGACCAGATTTTTTATTCCTTTCTGTTTTGCAACTTGAACCGCTTTTACCGCAGCCTGAAACACATATTGATGAAAATGAATGATTGTTATTTTCATAAAATTATGCAAGGTGTTACATCAATTGCCACAGTTCTTAGATATAAACCGGGAAAAAAGATTTTCATTAGTTCCTTTCACTAGGAAATGTCAATCTGAGAGTTAAAATCACAAGTTTTGATCGCTTATGATAAACATCGTACCTCATATCACAATACAGATCTCAAAATTACAATGGGTATTAGTATATAAGAGTGTAGATGTTTCTTTGTTTTTACCTTAGTTTTGGGAAATAGCTATCTTTACTCTTAAAGAAAAGGAAAGAAATAAAGAGTAAGCAATTCAGTATCTAATCAATAAAACATATTTTAAGCAATTTTCAAAATTTCAAAACATTTTATTGATACCAGTTATATATGAATTTCAATTTTGTGTTTCTAACTGTGCCTATAAAACATTTTTTGGGTAATTAAAAAATAATTTATTGCATTTGAAAGGTCAAGATAATATTCTCGAGGTGACTAATATTTTTACTGGTACATATTTATTTTAATTCAGTTATTTAGGAACAAATTTCAACATCAGATGATGAGATTTCTTGTAGAGTATGGATGAATTTAAGCATGAATATGTTTGAATATTTTCAAAGAAAAATTCAACAATAAGCATCAACTGTTTAGGCCTACTACTTAAATTACATACATTTTCTGATGAAATACATACATGAATCTCTGCTCTGTTATTAGATGGTCTTCCAGACAAAGCTTCGCTAACATTGCTGATGAAAGAAACAAAACTTTTTCAATATTCTTTCAGATGAAAATTTATTAAATTTTGTCTTAAAACCACACAGAAATCTCAATCTCAAAAAGGACTTTGTAAAAAATTTTAAAAGGTCTAAAAAAAAAAGTTCTGGCCATTTTTTTAGTCAAATAATTTCTTGTACTCGATTGCTATTTTTCGGGTTAGCATAATTTATATGTGTGATGGACTGAAAAAATAAGAACGATCTAATATAGCTTTGAAGTGAAAAATGTTTAAGTAAATGCTTAAATAATCCATGACTACTCTAATATTGACATATTTGGCATATTTTTTCAACGTGAGTCAAGTTTTAATATGATACCAATATATAAAAACCACCCATCATATCATTGAGCCAATTTTTTCAAGCCACCCCACATAGTTAGGATACTCCTGTGCAGGTGCTTTGTTGAAAAAATTGATTGGCATGGAGAATAAGCAGGTAGATATCTTTAACACACAGAGTGATAAAAGAGTATGCCATTGGCTATCAAATATCACAATTTGCTTTTTAAAGTAATGTTTACTTTGGGTCATCTCTGCCCCAGTAGACGCCAATGCCTGCTCGAGCTCCATTTCTCCCATTATCAAAGCAACCTCCATCAGTATATACATGGACTCCATCATCTTCTTCAAAAGTAGGGCCTGGACATGAACAAAATTACAAGATCACACACATAGTTGTGGGAAAACAAATAGAGCAGCATTATTTCAGGAGAAGTAGAATATTCTATATTGAACTATTGTATAAATACAATAATGCTAAACATTGTTCTGCATTGTTTTAGACAGAGGCTCAGATTTTGTGCAAACATCTCAAAATGCTATGTAAATGTTCATGATGTAGCATTGCCTTGTACTTTTGAAGTGTATGTTGTTTTCAGTGATTTCTTTCCAACTACACATTCAATATTTGAGGTAGATTTGTTATTGGTTTGTTGTTTTTGTTAGCTTTAATTCAGATTCTCTTTTATATCGATCAATGAAAAATCAAGGCTTTTAGAGCCATATAATAACAAAAGTAAAACTCTTTTTTTTTACCCAATTAAAACAAAAATAAAAATCAGTGATGCACAGATACAATTCACATTTCAAATGCACATGTAGTAAAAATAATACTTACATGTTTTTAAAATTGCAAGGGCTTGGCATGCGTCACTTTTTACACACACTTTGTTTATATTTTTTATGATATAGATTTCTACAGTTATATTAATATACTATGATAATGGTTTCTAATCATACCAGTGAATCCTCCAACATTGCTTTTCTCTTTCTTAGCTTTTTTTCTTTCCCTTCTATCATCTGGCTCTCTTGCCATTGAACTGAAGTTCCGTTTCATACCTGGTGCTAAATAGAATGAGATCTTTCCATTAAATTGAAACAATAATTTATATGCTTTAAAAATCCTTGAAGGTTAAGAAAAAAGTATTAATGCATTTTCCCATCCAAAATTCACAATCAAACAGAAAGAAAACAAAATACTTTCTTTGAAGTTTCAAAATTATCAGACTTTGATCCTGTTCACTACTGATACACTTTATTGAAATGTGCCTAAACACATTCAGAGACTTATTGGCTCTCCTGATTTCATCTAGAAAAATAAAAAGAAATATTGCTTTTAAATTTGTTCACATTTTGACGCCATATAAGATATGATAGATTAGATTTATTTACCCTGACATATATTGGGGCACAAGAACAAATTCATTAAATCGTTTATAGTTTTCCAAGATTTACCTTTCTTTGCACCAGATTTTCAAAATTTGCATGGGAGAAAAATGTTTTGGAAACAAAGGCCTATGTCCCAACCAACAGATTGCACAAAAACCTTTGGTCATTCAAATGGGACACGTAATACAATCAAATCATTTTGCCCTCCATCTAAAAATGGTGGATTGGGGTCTTTGCTGTAGTTCTTTTTTCCTACAAGGTTCATCTAAGACAATTTTGTGCATGACAGAGATGTCAGACTTATACTTATACAACATCCAATAAGACAAGACTCAGGTGAAAATCTGGCTTATGTCACATAATTACCACAGAACAGACAGATTAGATTGAGCTCACATCATAGAAAGAGAAAGCTGTCAAAGAGTCACAGAAAAGAATTGAGAGGGACAGATATAAGCTTAGTAAGTCAAAGTGTTTGGTTTTTCATTCTTCTGACTACGAGATTTTTAAAACATTTTTCTTCAGAAAGGACACACCTATGAATGCAGCAGTCTCAATTCTATTCACAACATCAAGTATTCGGCCAACATCTGAGCTCAAGCCCTCCATCATGCCAGATAGTCTGTCAATGGTGCCTTGCATCTTAGCAACCTCAAAGTTCAGAGATGCCAGAGTAACAGGGGAACCTCTAGAGGCAGACAATGTGGCTTGATTTGAAGATGATGATGGTGTCCTACTGATGATATTTTTGTGATTTGAGATTGGGGATGCCATTGGGCTACATGCATTAAAATAGGTCCCACCTGGGGATAATTTGGTTGTGGATGCACGACCTGGAAAAATGCATAACAAAACAGTCTCAAGCATAGGAAATCAAGGAATGAACATGGACAAGGTGGTAAAGGTGATAAGAAAAGGGTAATAATGATGATAATGACTATAATACGGAAAAAGTAAGAGAAGACATTTTTAAAAATGTAAAATATATTACAAATTATGAGGCAACAGAGGTGTCGGAAATCACATGAGCCTCTCTTCTTTAACAGCCTGGCCAATATTACTATAATTATCAGTTTCTTTATCCACAAGAAAAAAGGTAGTACTCTTACATACATGACTCTCAAGTAAAACTGCTACTAACAATAGAGCAATCTGGTAAGTTTTTGTATTATTTTCACCAATACAAGTTGTTTTTGTATTGATCCTTCGGTTTATTTATAAACTTCAGTGATACACAATTGCCAAGTGGAATTAATTAAATTAAATTTCATAATTTTTCTACTTTGAGCACAGACAAATGTAATAAGAACCCAGTTGATTCTTTCATACTATCTTTTTTCTTGCATGAAAAAGCCCATACTTATTTTATCATATTGTCCGCTAACATACCTTCGTCTGCAACAAAGTTTTGAGCTTCTAGAAGGGAGGGAAACTTTTTGAATACTGGCTTGGGGAAACCTTTTACCTGACTTTCACATTCTGGCCTGAAAAACACAAAGTTGTAAGACTATAAAAACCACTGCATTGTATACATGATGATGACAGTAATAATATATACTTTCACTAAAAATTTTTAATAATTTTCTGCAACGATACAGTTAATTATAAAAATAAGAATAATTTGATAACAACGATAATAATAATAGTAATAATAATAATAATAATAATAATAATAATAATAATAATAATAATAATAATAATAATAATAATAATAATAATAATAACAATAATATAAAAAAGAACAAGAGCAAAGAAGATAAGAAATAAACCAACTAGCAAATATACAACTTATGACTAGAAGTACACACAAAATGATTGGAAGATGTTTCTGAACTTTCTAGAAATAGCTAAATTATCAGAAAATTACAAATAAAAGAAAAAGATGGACTGATAATTAATAAATCTTATATATGAAAAAGAAAATAGTTGAAACTTTCATATTCTGATGTACCAACTACCATGGGCCTAAGTAGAAAGTCCTTAAGAATTAAGAGAATAAATCAAAGTTATTTCCGGAATTCTTAGAAAGCAGTTTGAGGATCCATACCAAGTATTGTATACACCAGGAACCTTGCCATGTTTTACAGCGTAGAACCATGGTCCTGATTTTGGCATAGTAAGAAGCAGCAAACAGCTTCTACATGCAGTTCGTAACATGCAGTGGTTCAGATATCTGGTTTTCAAAAAAATAATTTAGTGTGAGAGTGAAAGATCAAATTTTATAAGCACAATGTTTACATAATGAGATATGTAAGAGCAGTCATTGTGCAGAACATTTTTAATTTTTTACCCTAACACAAGCTCATTAGCTATAGATAATCATTAGGAAGGGAAGACAGTTAATGAGAATTATAATACCAAACCTAGTTAGAAACTGGCTTATATTTCATGTTAACTCCCAAACCATTACATCACTTATGGGTTAACAAACAGCCTTTCTACTTCACCCCTCAGGTCGAGATTTAGGGCTAGATGCATTATTGATGTTTCAGTAGCCAAGCTAACAGACCGTTGGATTGACTTGATCTTGAAAATTAACCCAATTATGTTATTATTTGCATTAAATAAGTTACAACTACCTAGTATTGTAAGCAGCACCACTGCTTTTTGCATCTATGACACAACACTGTTTAGTGTTATCCAAGGCCTGTCATAGAGGATGTCTAGCAATGTAATTTACTGGAATCTACGACCAACAATTCAGTGTACACACATACAGTTGAAGGCTACAATGGCACAAAAATATCAACAGGCAGAAAGCCTCTAACAATAAAATTTCCCTGATTAACATTCCCGTGTAATTGAAAAAAAAATCTCCGAGTTTTTTTTTACACACATAGGGCTAGTCTTGATAACTCATCATCAGCTGTATACCCCCTGTGCCAACAAAAAATCACTTGTCTCAGAGAGATTGACATTTAACCTTTTGAGCCCTTTTGAGCCCTCAAGACCAGTATACCGATCTAGGTGCCATTTTTAGCCACACCGTGAGACAGATGAACCGGTCTGAGGATGCCTACAGTACCCATTGTAAGCCTCCAAATAAGATTAAAAAACAGATCAAAATCGACTTAAGAAAATGATTGCGCCCAGTGCTGGTTGTTTTTCTTGTATATTTGAGTCATTTTATACAAAAAAATAAAGTGATCAACATGAATGCATTCTCAGCCCCAACAAGGCAGTAGCTCTAGCAAACAAGCTTTGTAGTTCTAATAAAAAGCGAAAACTCAAATGCAGCCGTGACATTGCTGACAGTTGAAGGTTTGATGAGAATTTAGAAAACATTTGTCTCATAAAGAATAATTTACTTATTAAAAATAGAATCTCAGGACCAAACTAGCCTTGTCTGATACTGTGATATGATAGGCAAAAAAATGGGGCACATCTTAACTTTTGTGGTCCCTAGCCTGTGGGCAATCAAATGCGTGGGTAGGCAGGATTCGAATATTAAAATTGAATTAAAATGCCTGCCGGCTAAACCCCCTTCCCTGTCTTTGTATTTTTGCTTTGTTTTTTAAATAAAATACCTGCCAGCTGTATTTTTTTTTATTGTATTGGCATGAGTTGTTTGATTGTAGGTTTGTTTGTATGTACATTGTAAAATTATTTTGTTTTCATAAATAGGCTAGGCCAAAATTAATTTTCATGATTATAAGAAAAAATACCTTGTGGTATGGTACAATTTTTAAGAAGCAGAATGTTTTATAAATCTATCCATCAACAAAAAGTATTTTGCAGTATTTTACTATGCTGCATACAAATGGTGCTACAACTATGGTTTGTCTATGCAAGAGATAAGGATACCAGTAAAGCGATAACATTCCTCCAAAAAAATAATCTTTTAACAAGTCAACCGCCAAACTGTGCTACATGTAACCATTTAATCTTTGTAGGTGTAACTGTAAGTGAGACCACCTGCATCCAGTGGTTTTTCCTATTTCTGGGAGATTTGCTCACACCACCTCACAAATAATCATTACCAGATTGGTGGTGTTGGCCAGGTGGTCAAAATTGATGAAAGTCTTGTTGCTAAGCACAAGTACAATCGCGGGCATAACGTGGACCAGCGGTGGGTGTTTGGGGGTATTTGCCCAGCAACCGGTGAGGGATTCCTCCAGTTAATTCCAAATAAATCGGCGGCCACTCTTCTGCCCCTTATCCAAGAGCCAGGTTCCATCATACAATCAGATGGCAACCCGTCCTACAATAACACAGTAAACCTGCCTGTGAATCCTCTATACCAACATTTAGTCGTTATTCACGATCAAAACTGTGTGGACCCGATCACTAGAGCCTGCACTAATCACATGGAGTGTTACTGGAAAAATAAGTAAGAATCAGATATACATGTGTGGAGTGCAAAATTCTAATTTGGAGTCTCACCTAGACAAATTTATGTGGTGGGAATGGTAAGGAAAGTCACACCAAAGAGGCTTTAGCACATATAATGCAACATTTGGACCAGTGGTATCCTGTTTAAGTAAGTACATGTAGTAATAACAGTAAATACAAACTACTGCTAATTTGCATCCGATCAATACTAGACACTCTGGGTACCACATGCAAATATACAATGAAAATACATTAAAAAAGATAGGGAGCGATTCGATTGTATTCAATTGTTTATTTGAGCACAGGTACAATGCGGGGGAGGGAGGGAGTGAAAATACAGAAGCAATAGAATTAGACAATGGTCTTGGGCCTGTCTACAAAATAGCCCTCAAGAGTGCTGGTGTTATATGTTAAGCAACCAACTCAACTCTCTGTTTCACTCTCACACTCGTTTGCTCTGTTTGTTTGTCTGTCTTTCTTTCTCTCTCTCTCCCGGGTTTGAGGACTGATCCCTTGTTGGCGAACTCTGATTTTCTTCTCCTTTCATTAGAACCCACTTTTGTTTTCTCCCAAAGTGTGGGGCCGAGACCACTGTAGTCAGATCGAATGCACCATATAAATTGTATTTTGTAACCGAAATCCACCCATTTGCCCAATATCGTCCACCCACCTATTTGATCACCCATGGGCTATGGACCAGAAAATATAGGTAGTGCCAAAAAAGGGATGGTTATGTGTTAACATTATATAACTGCCTTTTAAATACGTTGTTTGTTGTAGCAAATTACATATAGATTCTAAAGTCTTTTCTTTTCCTCACCAGCTTTGGCAACAGTGTTTAGCCCACTGCTGCAAGGGCTTTTAGCATCTAGCTCAACCCTCACAGCCGGCTGTATGGGTTGTAGAATCTAGCTCATTGTGATATCTGTCCGGAGAACCCTGAACAATACTATTGTTCAGATAATTGTTCAGATATATTCATTATAGTTTTTAGTACAAATCAAGTAATTTAAGAGATGCATAATAAAAGTACAACTTGCTGGAGATCTAAAGTCTTTGAAAGAGGCACCCAGGGAGAATCAGGCATTAGTTTTTGGAGTTAGATCTAGTCATATCGTGTTAAAAAAAAACATTGAATGAATTGTAAGATGGCGAAAAACTTATTTGTGAGTTTAGATCATCTCTAGAACTAGGTCTAGCTCTAGACTAGATTCTAAAAGTAGATCTAGAATCTAGAAATCTAGATCTAGATCTAGAAATATTCAAATTTTTTTTATTTTTTTTTCAAATGAAAAAGTCAAATCTAGATCCATATTGGCGACTTGTGCCTGATTCACCCTGGTTGCCTAACATTATTTTAATATAGAAATAATAGATCTACCGAAACAGGCAGTTTCCAACAGACAGCTTCTGTTTTTAGCAGTTTGTTTTAGTTGTCCGCATCGTAAGCATGATCTCAGTTTGCTTTCTTTCCGGTAATGATCTCCCTTTGTTTAGTTTTTAGATGTGGCTATTTGTTCGGCAGAATGACAAATAGCCAAAATGCTATTATTCCTCCATATAATAATTTTTTTTTAGGTTTTGAGGGCTCTGGCTCAAAATCTAGATCCATATTGGCGACTTGTGCCTGATTCACCCTGGTTGCCTAACATTATTTTAATATAGAAATAATAGATCTACCGAAACAGGCAGTTTCAAATAGCCAAAATGCTATTATTCCTCCGGCAGCCTTGAGACTTGGGTTGGAGTTGCTTGGTGATCCATCTGAGAATTGCCTCCGTTGGAGCCATATGAAGTGCACCAAATCACATTTTTGTTGTGCTGTGTCCAAGTACACGCTGTAGCTGTTGACGTGTGTGTGTGTGTGTGCGTGTGTTTGTGTGCTGACACAGAGTTGAGTTGAGTTGGTTTAACTTTCAGCATCAGCACTATAATTTATAGGCTATATTGTGGACGGACCCCAAGACTGACGTCTGACAGTTTTATGTGCTGCCACACACGAGACAGGGCGGGGATACCACGACTCCTGTCTTAACTGGTCACATTAAACGGAAACGAAATCGCCAGAGCTCGAATCACGGACCCTTTGTGTCGGAAGCCGATGTTCTACACCAGGGCCACCGCTTCCACCCCGCCCCCACCCCCTATGTGTGCTGAGACACCAGTAAAAACTGCATGTATTGTTAAATTACTATTCTTCCTCCTCCTCCTCCTCCTCCTTCTTCTCTTCTTCCTCCTCCTTTTAAGTCAGTTTCACAATTGACAAACCTGTGAGTACCATGGGGTATGAACTTCAACCCCTCAAAATGCAATGTACTAAGGACTCGAGTGGGTCAGCGGGGTGCAATAAACTACTTCTACACTCTCCATGACCAAATCCTTGCAGAGGTAGACACTGTAAAATACCTTGGTGTTTGGATTTCAAATGATCTGTCCTGGACCCCTCATGTGGACTACGTCACCAAGAAAGGAAACCAAAAGCTAGGCTTTCTCAGACGGAACCTAAGGGGAGCCCCAACTCCTTCCAAGAGCCTGGCTTACACGTCATTAGTGCGCTCGGGCCTTGAATATGCGGCCCCCATCTGGGATCCCTATAAAATTAAGGACACAAACAAAATCGAAGCCATTCAGAGGAAAGCGGCCAGGTGGGCTAAGTCGGCATACTCGCCACATACCAGCGTCACCGGCCTACTACAGGATCTCGGGTGGTCAGGCCTTGGAGACAGGAGGATGATTCTACGACTAACACTGCTCTACAAAATCTACTTCCATCAAGTTGGCATTGAGCATACGGAGGTAGGCATCATCCCAAACCCGCGGCCATCGAGGAAAAACAGTTTCCAAATTTTGAGACCTCGATCACGAAAATCACCCTACACAAATTCCCTCATACTGCGCACCATACCGGAGTGGAACAATCTACCCGACAGCACAATTATGGCCGGTTCTGCCTCCGACTTTAAGAACCGGTTCTCCGCAACCCAGCCGTGACGCACTTGCCCCGTTCCTGTGTTGGCCCTGATGGGCATTTAGGAACTACTTTTCAGATTCAGAACGATTTGGGCAAGGAAGGGGGTGGGGACAAACATACAGTATACACAAGCACATGAACTTGATATGTTTATAAGCAATTGAAACTCTATCTCTGTCTCTAACACTCGCTTGCTCTGTCTATACAGGCCTAGATATCTCTCTCACTCACTCTCTCTCCACGGGTTGACATACTCACGATACTGACTCTGATGTAGGCCTAATCGAGTCCTATCCACTCGACCCTCGAATCCCGCCCACCCACCCATTTGATCGCCCATACACAAAACTCAAGGAGTGCCTGGATTCTAATTAATTTTCTTTTAGATTTAAATTAGAGCGAGCTTTTGATGACAAATCTAGATCTAGATCTAATCTAGATTCTATTTGGTCACCTGTGCCAATATCCAAAGCAAATGTTCCCAGCGATACACACGCGATTAGAATGTCGATCAAATGAAAATGGTGATGCAATGATTTTGCAGACATTGTGAGCAATTCGGTGACTATCTAGAACTCTAGATCTAGAGGTTTTCAGTGGCTAGATATAGTGGGTGAAATCATTTCATATTGTATTTATAAATTAATGTTTTGAATTTGGCGCATTGTTTACATCAAGCTCGCCATTTTGATTCACAACCGGAAATGAAACTATGGACAGAGTTCAGAATTGAAAGCTGATAAGCTGGTTGGCAAAGGCTGACTCTTTTTGGTTGGCAAAAAGTGAAATTGTACATTATTTTGAGTTCTTTTGAGAAGAGACTAGTTTCCAGGTTTAACGTCTCCTAGGCTTTCCAGGAGAATCGTATACGCCAAGAGGTCCCAAGACAAAAGTTTAACAAGTGTACGTGTGGTCATGTCATTAATATTCTGCCTAAATAATTTATTGCAAAATCGCATTTCTGTCCTACGGCTATAATGGAGGTTTTGTTTCATGAAAATTATTTGTCCAGTCATCGAAGAACGGTGTACCTCTCATCTAGTTTAAAATATGCTATGTCTCAGTAAAGAATACATGTGTGGATTAAGATTATTGCAACACATACAGTTTCTGCTCATTATTTGGATAAAAAGGGAATACCAACGTTTATATAGTGCGTCATACTAAAACTGATCAATCATCAGGGTTCGAGATTTATATATAAAAAAAAAAACAAAAAACAAAAACGCCCCAGGACCAAGCCCAACGCTCTACCACTTGCGCCAGCTCGGCCATGTCAGATTTTAGAGCCACTACCAAGGCATTTAGATCTAGTAGGCAGCCAACTGTAGGATTATAAATTTATTATCAATGTTTTGTTTTCAGCGGAATCGCATAAAAATCCCTTTTCTTTAAATACATAGTAAAAGCGATAGATTAAATTTTCTGTTACAACATGTTCTAAATCACCCCCAAAGCCTTCGGCTATTATCCTATACGTAGTAGCTTATTACATAACAAAACGTTGTTGTTGGTTTTTTTAGACAAGAGGAAAGAAAAAGTTTGGGCGATAGATGCCTTAATTTGTAAATAACGCGTTGTTTTAATATCATCGTTTGTACGTTTTTGTACTCAACTTTTCAGCTTTTATTTAGTAGTACTAGTAATAGGGCTTAGTAGAATATAGTAGTAGTAGCAGTAGTAGTAGTAGTAGTAGTAGTAGTAGTAGTAGTAGTAGTAGTAGTTGTAGTAGTAGTAGTAGTAGTAGTAGTAGTAGTAGTAGTAGTAGTAGTAGTAGTAGTAGTAGTAGTAGTAGTAGTAGTAGTAATAGTAGTTTTTGGTTTGGTTTGGTTTGGTTTGGTTTTAACGTCCAACATCGACACTATCTAGGCTATATTGTGGACGGGCCCCAAGACGGACATCTGACAATTGTATGTGCTGCCACACACGAGACAGGGCGGGGATACCATGACTCCTGTCTCAGTCGGTCACATTATACTGACACCGACCCAACC
>RQTK01000013.1:648407-701386 GCA_003991915.1 Elysia chlorotica
GTAGTAGTAGTAGTAGTAGTAGTAGTAGTAGTAGTAGTAGTAGTAGTAGTAGTAGTAGTAGTAGTAGTAGTAATAGTAGTAGGCCTAGTAGTAGTAGTAGTAGTAGTAGTAGTAGTAGTAGTAGTAGTAGTAGTAGTAGTAGTAGTAGTAGTAGTAGTAGTAGTAGTAGTAGTAGTAGTACTTAAAGTTACAAATGTATTTTACACCAAAGAGCATGTGGATCATTAAAAAGAACTATTTAAAACCTGTACATGTATTTCAATGTTATCATTGGGTCAAATAAACCTCGACAACCCAGTAAAATCACATTTCTGATCCCTCATCAGCTTATGACATAAAAACTTCTAGCTCAAAATCACTGGTCGACATTGGTCCTTCATTCAGTTACAGCCAGACTTCGACAAATCCAAACCCATTATAAATCACCTGGATCGCTCAGTATATGGAAATAAAAGTACACTTTACTGGGCAGCTCTGAATTCCTGGTAGGCGAAGTAATTCGAAAAAAACTTTATTCGCAAAGAAAAACAATAACTTTAAACTACTTGGGTCCTGCACCGCGCACTTGTTTTTTTTTTTGAAAATCCTTACAACCAAAGACAATGCAATAATATCATTGTATAAAAGTTATCAGACACTTTGATTAAAACTCTAAACACGTTGAATTTTGGTTCATAGATTTTGTTAGAAAAAAAAAGCATTCACTTTTCCGCAATTGCGACTTACCAACATAGAAGATGTAATCCTGGAGGAAAAAAAAACAAACAACAAAAACAACAACAACAACAACAACAACAACAACAACAACAACAACAACAACAACAACAACAACAACAACAACAACAGCAACAAGAAAACAATACAACAACAAACAAACAACAGCAAAAACTAGTTTGGTGATTAGGCTTGGTTTTGTTCTTTCGTGCTATTCTACCCCCAAATCTGATGTTTAATGCCGTGTCCATGAAAGATTTTGTACCTTGCGATGGAGTCAATTTTAAAGATTTTCGATTGTATTTAATTAGATTCCTAATGTATGTTAACTGAGGCAAAAAAGAGAATATTACACGAAATGCCCCAGGTCGGTGTGAATAACAACGGAGCAAAAAATTATTCTCTAAGACTGCATTGCACATATATAGGAAGACCAGGCTGGATAGGTTTCTACAGGGACATGATGGAGTTGAGTTGGTTGCTTCACGTCCAATGTCAGCACTACGTAGGGTAGGCCTATATTGTGGACGGACCCCAAGACTGGCGTCTGCCAATTTTATGTGCTGCCACACACGAGACATGACGATGAGACCTGGACTCCTGTCTGAGCAGGTCACATTATTCTGACACCGACAGCACTAGTAGGGGACAACATTGGACAAATACATTTTTGAGCAGGGATTCGAACTGCAGATCTCACGATGCTCTACCTCTTGAACCAGTTCGCCCACCCCCTCCCCCCACCCCAGCTTAAAGGGAGTGGTTGCACATGTATAGAGTTAGTCTTAGATTATTTATTCTGTTTTAGAGTTAGTCTCTAACTTTAGCCTGTGATGTGAAGACCTTCACTTTCGTGAGTCATAGATATATATCAAACAAGTGAAAACAAAAGTGAAGCTAACGTAATATATATTGGAACTAAGAGACGAACAAATATATCATTCATCCAAAAACCATGCCATGTAGTCTCTTTTTTTTCTCAAAGCAACCCTCAATTTATAATACTTGATAGATAACTGGATAATGGTTAAATTTGTACACATTTTCTTTACATATACAGTTTAGAACATTCTTTCTTCATCAGGAAAAAAGGCGAGTTTGGCATATGTGATGTGCCTCATGACCATTAAAACATATTCTGTCAATAACTATTAATCTGAATGTCCCATGATTATTATCCACCTTCTTTATCTCCGCAACGGTGAGATTGCAGTAGGATCATTAATTTAGCACAGAGTTAAAACAATAGACCACTGAAAATTACAGTAAGTATACCCTGTGAAACTGACCGATTCAATAAGGATAACCATACCATTACGCTCTAAAAGGGGACATATGAATATGAAGTAGGTGAAACTTGTAAATTGACAACAAAGAAGTAGAATCAGCAGGATTAAATGGCTAGAGGAGAAAGCAGTTTTAATCAGTTGCTCCATATGCCATTTGATTTCATGTAACATAGGCTAAAGCAGTTTTGACATAATATAGTGGCAACGTGTTACTTTTAAAAAATCGAAAAAATATCTACAGAAACGTACAGTGGCAACGTGTTACTTTAAAAAAATCGAAAAAATATCTACAGAAACGTACACACGAAAAAAAAATTTAGTGAATAAGCATCAAATAAAAAAAAAACATGATTTTTTTTCAAATTATAATATCTTTATACTGTCTTCAGGAGACATTTTGTGTAGATTGTATGGGGGCAAAATTATGGCAAGAAAACGACAAAGACAAAAAGAATTACGATCGTGTTACTAAAGAGATAATTAAATAGATAGATCAATAGATAGATAGATCAATAGATAGGCAGATCAATAGATAGATAGATAGGTAAATATATATAAGGATAGGAATAAATGTGTATGTAAATAGAAAGGCAGACAGACATAATTATTGACTGATGAATAAATAGATAGGTGGAAGGATAGCTAGATTGATGAATAGATAGATAGATAGATAGATAGATAGATAGATAGATAGATAGATAGATAGATAGATAGATAGATAGATAGACAGATAGAAAGGTAAATAAAAATTGCAATTCATAGAACTACAGAAAGTTGTAAGTGCTCGGAGAGTTGGGGAGCATAATAATAACAACACTAACTTTAGCCCCTTTTTCTCCTATGGCATTACATACTGTGTCAAGCAGAATGTCAGTGGTTTCTCATCGGATGGAATGTTTCCCTTGATATTCGGCGATGATGGTTGGATCGACATAGATGACAAAACTAATTGTGCACACAAGAAAACAAACCACCCTCTTTTCGTATTCAGCATAGCAGTACCACCGAACAAAAACCGTACACAGATCTCTGCCTAACAACAACAACAACAACAACAGCAGCAGCAACAACAACAACAGCAGCAGCAGCAACAACAACAACAACAACAACAACAACAAACCACAGCAACAACAAATCACTTAGTGTTATTAAAAATAACGAATCTTATTTTCATGAAGCCAAACCAAAAAACTGAAAGTATTTTTAGAAGGGGAAAAAAATTTCATGCATTAGTTAAGTGTCATATATTCACGTGGGCATAATCTTCAAGTTATGCAAACACTTTCTATTTGTATCATTTGAGCACATTGAGCCGAAAGTTGAGACGAAAACTCTTAGCTATCCGACATTTAAAACACCAATAAGACGAAATTCTAAAAAAATAATGCGGATTTTCAGACAAAAATGGTTCTGAAATATTAAAGGAAGTTAAGTTGGGGTACGTTCAGTAGAAGTTAGTAATACACGCCTGCGTTTACAATTTTGCCCTGCCTAGTGAGCATTTAAATAAGTGAAAGTGCTCTGAGAGCGGATAATAAATCTTCTCTTATTGATTTAGTCCTTTTTATGTCCTACTTAAACCAAACAGATATAAATATATATAAAATTATATACAAAGTATAAACTCATGCACGGGAATCTGTCTGGTTCAATAAGTTCACATACAATAAATATTGAATTTTCTAAAACGCGCAGATTTTAACGCTTAATGGTTAAAGTACTTGGTTAATTGTAAAATCAGCGGATAAAATGAAACATGTGTTAAAAAAAATTAACAAAACGTCAAGACTTATTAAAATGCACACACAAAAAAAGATTGCAAATAGCATTTAAATAAAAAAAAATAATCGAAAAACAAATCAAAACAAAATAAAAGTTTACAAAGATGTCCTGTGAGCATTTTACATAGCAATAAAGATTTGGTGTGAAGACATTTTAAATACTAAAGGTAGAGATTCTGAAAAGACAAAACAAAGTTCTAGAACACCATTGTAACCCTCCAGCTTTGTCTATCCCCCAACTAGTCTTGATAAAAAGGACAAGAACGTTTTTGCTAAGTGTCCTCAGCGAAGGAAACTTTATTTACTTAGAAACTCAAAAATGTTTAATCGATACAAAAATAAACTTTTAAACCAAAACTGCCAAACCCAGGAAACCCGGAACGTCTATTATCTGAAGCGAACACGGGAGTAGGATCGTTAAGCTAAATAGACAGCCCCACTTTCTACTACTAGAGAAGGCCCTTTTTAAAACAAATTCCCAAGGACAACAAACTGGAAATACAAACAGTTTTTGTTCATAAACACATTATTAGACAAGCGTTGCAGCTAGCGCCGATTTATATTATTTACAAGTCCCCGAAGTCGAGAACTTATGTCTAGTCTCAAATTAGTACTTTTTGAGAAAAAAAAACAACAAAAAATAACTCGTCGAATTTGACTAGATTGATCAATTAAATAGATCAATAAAATTTTCAGTAATTACGTCATGCATAGTCATCATCATAACAATCCTATCTCATTGAAATGGAATAATTTGAGTTATGCTAAGTTATTGCGTTATGTCAATGAATTTCATACATGTTAGATGTTCGAATATAACGCTCTAACAATTGCGTATTGATCCTTTGAATGACAGCATGATCAAAATGTTGTTTTGTTCATGCACAGTTGTGGAAATTTTTGTTTACGATGCTGTTAGTAAGATACCGTGTGAATATCAGCGTCCTCAAATCTGAAATAACCTATGTCGTTAGTCATGTATATTGGCTTCACGTTCGTGCGAATGAAATCCTCATTGACGTACACCATAAAACCCCGCACCGTGGTTAGCAGGCGAATTTCGAAGTCTTTGCCCTCATAAAAGGGAAACGTCGATTGCGGTAAAACCGTTACGGCCCAATTCCCACTTTTTCGATTGCTGACTACCAATCTTTTCACCATGTTTTTATAGTTGAAGCGAGGTGTTTTGTTCATGCCCAGTTGTGGAAATTTTTGTTTACGATGCTGTTAGTAAGATACCATGTGAATATCAGCGTCTTCAAATCTGAAATAACCTATGTCGATCAATGAATTTCATACATGTTAGATGTTCGAATATAACGCTCTAACAATTGCGTATTGATCCTTTGAATGACAGCATGATCAAAATGTTGTTTTGTTCATGCACAGTTGTGGAAATTTTTGTTTACGATGCTGTTAGTAAGATACCGTGTGAATATCAGCGTCCTCAAATCTGAAATAACCTATGTCGTTAGTCATGTATATTGGCTTCACGTTCGTGCGAATGAAATCCTCATTGACGTACACCATAAAACCCCGCACCGTGGTTAGCAGGCGAATTTCGAAGTCTTTGCCCTCATAAAAGGGAAACGTCGATTGCGGTAAAACCGTTACGGCCCAATTCCCACTTCTTCGATTGGCGACTATCAATCTTTTCACCATGTCTTTATAGTTGAAGCGAGGTGTCACCCGAACGGGAATGTCATCCTTGTTGTTGTGATAAATGTCTACAATGACACGTTCCGGAGCAGGTACAGGAATGCGACCCTTGATTACCAGCAGTCTTCCAACTGACAAAGCGCCGGGAATAGATATGTACGTCTCGGGTTGTGGATCCACTATACGACCGAAAATATGCACCCATGTCTCTGTCTGGGTGTTGTTTGGTGTGATAGTCAGACCTGTGATGTTGTTTGCTGGACAAGATGTGCACGTGCCCAGCCTGGGCCAGGAATCCCCGCTGGAGATACTCGGAGTGAACTCAAAGAACGTACAGTCTGGGCGCTCGGTGCACGCTCTGGCACACGTGATATAGTCTCCCAGGCTTTCTTTCGGGCTTACATCGCAGTTAAACTCCAGGTCTTTCAGTTTTACATACTTGGTTGACAGTGAGGAACAGAGAACGAGCCCCTGCCATAAGATCCCGAGGTGTACAAAAAATAAGAGACCAACAGGTGCCATACCCAAGGACTTTGGTCTTGAGAACTGTTTTATACAGTCGACTTGATTCACGACGGGCATTGACTAAAATCCAGCAACTCTGGGGGAACAAGCAAATATTATTGTAAACAGGAGATGACTGACAAGCTTAAACCTGGATCGATTGATGAAAGAGGGTAACTTTGGAAATCAGAATGAAAGCTTTATCGGGAATTTCTTATTATTACTATTGATTATGTATTTGAATAGCGGCGTCTTGCATAATATTTATATCATGCATCCTATTAAATGCACTATTAAAAAAAATAGGCCTTCATTTGAACTTTTTTTTTCTAAGAAGATGCGGAAGATGGTCATGATGCCTTTTTCTCCTTTTTATTGCCCTTCATCTAGGTGCTGTAGTTCGGATCTAGGAAGAATAGCACTGTGCGTCTAGCCGACATAGTTTGATCTAGAATAGCTCTTCCCTTATCCCCCATTGCGAGAAAACTTATGAGCGCATCCACCAATAGCAGTTGGGTAGCTCTGATTTCCCCAAATTACAAACGCAAAAAGCAAGGCGTGGTGGTTTACGCAGGCGACCTATGTCATAAAATCTACTAATGCTCAGTATAAATACATTTATGAATATTATTTATCACCTAGTTATACACTTTTTAACCAGGTCCACATTTAAATGCGATATAAAAGTGTATCTACAGCGAAATATGAAACACAACATAATCTAGAAAAAGCTTCACCTAGTTTTACAAAATGATATCAGTATCGACAGAAATGCAAAGGAACATATTAGTAAGACGTTGATTTCTGTTTTACACTGCATAAAAATAATAACTCTACTTATTTATTTGACAATTCTGACCTCACTCGCCAAGTAGCTACTTTATAACCGTGCTTTTATCGTGATAATCGTATAAGAATGAAACAACACAAACTAAGTTCACATACCCGTGGCTTTTGAGAACGCTACGCACCTGAACTATTAAACATTATCTCAAACTTATTGCACTTTACCACATACTTGTGATTGACTTAAAAGTTCTACTCCCTCATTGAATTTTCATATATTGTTTGTGTCATATCATATTCAAAAATACATATACCGTAGTTTAAATAATTTGTTATCTTTTGCATAAAAAAGACAAAAACGTTTTTTTTTTCTCTTAAAACTCCTGAATTCCAACGTAAACTAAGGGAATGAAACATAGAGAGCCTTGCTTTTGTCGTCTTTTAGATGGAAAGAAATTCTTGAAAACACAGGAAAAAGACCGAATGCGAGAACATCCGTTGCTACCTTTTCATTTTAATTGACTTCTTCTAATTTCTAGTTTTGACATGGATAAAGCTGATATGAAACTTTAAACTTAATTACCATCATAATGAAACTGCAATTACATTGTTCCTGTTTGAGTCAACGTCGATCCAATGATCATCTGTCATACAGCTTTAAAGTTAAATGTAGCGAGGAGACCTGAATTATTCACGTCAGTTCAAAAGAGTTTTCATAGGAAACACGCGATGTAACTTTTTGTTTGAAAAATTTAATAACATTTCAATTAATTATTTGTCTAATGTGTGGAGTGGAGACAGGCAAACTGAACTTAAAAAAATAGTAGAAAACCCTTGACCACCCAGGACTAAAACCCTCAAGCAGGGTTTTGTTGGCATCATGAAGACTGACACACGGAAAACCTTCAGATTTTCCACTTGGGTAGTTTTTGTGACATCTAAAGAAAGTCGGTGGCGTTCTGGAATTGGTCATTGATAGATTTTCTGCTTTAAACTTTGATAAAAACAAAAAAGACAGGACCACAAGACGTACCAATGGACATGTTAAGAGTGTTTTGGGTATTTACAATAAATGCAACCATTTTATCTTAACAGTTTGAGTCTATATGTTCAGACTAAAAAGGTATGCACTGTCTCTCTCCTTTACCTTTTTGGTATAATACAAACATACATAATTTTAAATGCTATAAATAAAAATCCTTAATTTTTAATTTGAAACATGCCTAAAAGCATTTAATTACCGGAAATTTCATGATTGTGCCACCCTACTCAAGTGCCCCGAAAGCATAGTAATATCCAATAACACTCATAGCATAGTGCACTTCTTGATGTGATTAGTCAACTTCGCATAGTTTTGTTATGAATGCACACCCATTGTTAAATATAACCACTATGACATTAAACGATTATACCGGTACCATATATGCTATAACCCGTATGTTTATCAATCGCTCTCTTACATTCTCCCTATCCTCCTCCTACTTTCCCTCCTCTCTACCCCCTCCCCCCTTCCTCTCTTTCTCTCTCTCTCGATCAGTTATTTTTCTAGACTTTTTGATTGTAAACATGCTTTTGTTAATTGATAATGGCAGACATTTTCTTTGTAAGATTAAAGACCGTGGCTGACAAAGTACAGTAGAGAGACAATTGAAACAGCATACACACCACTAACGTTTTTCCTTTCATTTGCAGCAGTCAACTACATCTATAATTATGAAAGTCATTTTAGCACCCCTTTGTCAGCCAAGCATAATTATGTTAAAACAGTAGAAGATTTTAGAAGATGCATTTCATGTATTTTTACATTTACATTGTATAAAACCATTTCGCCCTTACAGGCAACACTTCTTTTTATGTTAGCATAGTAAAATAACCGATACAATTGCCCAGCTTTTCCGATTGTTCTACTCGCCAATACATTGACTAGGATGGCTAATTATTCATGAGAGTTTTAACAGACATTACTAAGGGCTAGTTAGTTTTTGCACTTAAAATTTAAATATTTTGTGGTTTACAATTTTAGGAAAAAATAGTTTTCAAATTGAACGTTGACAATTGTTTTTATCGTGATCCATATCTAGATGATGATTCCATAATGGAAGTCTGTAGATCTCTCAATCCTGATTCTTCTAGAAAGTTTATAACACCGTATTTCTTGATCCCGCACCTCTGTTTTCTTTCAAACAATCAAAGAAAGGCTTTCTTACGCAAACAACAACAACAACAACAAGAACAACAACAACAACAACAACAACAACAACAACAACAACAACAACAACAACAACAACACACCCACGCACACACAAATCAAACAACTGTTTATTTTGCTTGGGATCTCAAGTTTTGTTTCATTTTACAGGGATCATCATCTTAAATCTGGATTAAAGTAAATAGGAAATGTAAATCTAGCTTACACCTTCTTTCTGTGTAAAATGATGCCAATCTTCATTAAAAATGAGTTTACTTGACTTAGCCTTATCTGAATTGTTGGTGAATAAGAAATATAAAATAACTATTTTATTACCATAACACCGCTTACAACGAAGAAACACAAACATCAAAATCATTGATTTTTCCTTATGTCACTCATCTGCAACTAATCGAAATAGTTTTCAGTTTGATTCAGACATTTGAAAGAGCATGACTGTGTCGCCATGGAATTAGATTTTTATAAATTTTTAATTAATTTCTAAATCGATGGTTATCGTTTATAAATTATTGTATCGATTGATTAATAATGGGTTATTGCCGTTTTTTCCAATGCCACTTCGAACTTTTAGACAGGTCCTCAAATCTCCAATTCATCAAGAGTTTGCTCTGCCTTAGATGTAAATATATACCGTATTGGTTGTGAAGTGCATTTAATCCATCAGTGTGTTATTTATCAAATGAGCTTAATTTTAAGAATTTTTTTTAAAATGGAAAGATAAAAACAAACGAAGTACAGCAGCACTGGACTTCGATCGGCGGTGGTATCCCCACCCTTTCCTGCGTGTGGTAGCACAGCAAATTGTCAGACGCCAGTTTTGGGGTCCGTCCACAATATAGCCTATACAGTGCTGACGTTGGACGTTAAACCAGCTCTACTCGAATCAACGCACTGGATTTATGATAGATGGTCCATGGAGAACAATTTTGGACACGGTATTCACTGATCAAACGGCACTGCTTGATTAAACGTTTGAGAAAATTCATCAGATCATAAATTATATAGATCTTGATGTCTTATGCTTCGTTGAAATTATAGGTTAAATGAAAGGGACGTTAGGAACATGAAGTTGTTCATTTGAAGGTGAGGTATAGCTTAAAACAATACGGGAACCATTAAGAAATTGATCAAAACATGAAACATGAGTTTTGAAATGCGTTTCCTACAACAATGTTTCTTTCAAATTTGTACACCTTAAATAATAGGCCTTTTGTGGGGAGATAACCTTTTTCCTACTTTACATACTCACTCTTTTCTGTCATTCCTTTTTGTTTTTGATTTGACTAGATGGTTGAATGTGTGCTTCACAGGATCTGTCAACTAAAACACTTCATTTTCAGACTTGTGAGCCCCCGTTCTTAAAGATACAAATGAGCGCATGGCTTCTTTTATTTTGGGATATGTTCCACTTGCTTTTTGCATGTTTTCACTGTGGGCCCTTTAAATAGATAAATAAATTAGACACAAAATTTTAATTTAAAAAATACAAGATATTTTGATAATAAATTTCCAACAGTATGATGATCACTTTTGTTAAATACAATTACAAGTCTGACACTATAGCGTGCGACCATGGAACATATTATTATTAATGGTCTCCACAACTTCCTCGCCTTGAATTGTGTTTATATAGCGTGCGACCATGGAACATATTATTATTTATGGTCTCCACAACTTCCTCGCCTTGAATTGTGTTTATTGGCTGTTTTTTTTTTCATTATTCATGACATGTACACATTTTTTGAATTTACATTTTTAAAACTAAAACACAATTTTTTTATGAACAGAAATTAAGTAAAAAATGCCATAGACCGACGGAAAAAGTAAGACAAGGGGGATAAATTCGAATGAAGAAGGAAAAGAAGTGGCGGAACAACAGAATAATAAAGGGGATTAGGAGGAGGGAGAGAATGGGCTGAAGATTGAGGAAAAGCGAAGGCGCGGAAAGAAAATGTAACATCGATGTGACAGAAGCACAGATCGAACATAAATAAATAAATTTTTCAAAGAATCATCATTGAAATGAGAAAGAAAATTTTAAAAAAAAAGGGGGGGGGGGGCAAAATAAGACTAGTGTCTGAGACACGTGTGATATTTTGTCTTAATCGATCTTTTTTCATTTCATTTTCATTTCAAATAAACAATTAAACGTGTGCGTTGTAAATCAGGGGTTTCCATTTATAAGTCTACTCTCTCCAGGTAAACCATTGAGGGGAGTTGTCTTCAAACGAGTTCTGACTGGCGTTCTGTCCACACACCAGAACTGTGGCTGGGAAAGATCGGGGGCGATCAGGGTCTTCGATTGGTCGTGCCGAGATTGACACGTAACGAATGACGTAGCCGCAACGTCTGCGACTGGACCGGTTGGTTCCGCTGCCGTGCACGAGGAGTCCGTGGTGGAGGGACATCTGGCCGGCCTTGACAGCGCAGCTCACCGCCTTGCTTGTGTCGTACAGCTCTTGAGATATGGCTTGGTTGGTGGACAAAAGCCGTGCACGAGGAGTCCGTGGTGGAGGGACATCTGGCCGGCCTTGACAGGGCAGCTCACCGCCTTGCTTGTGTCGTACAGCTCTTGAGATATGGCTTGGTTGGTGGACAAAAGGTTGCCCTCCTTGGTCTCAGTTATATGCTTCAAAATACCGCTTTTGTGCGTTCCTGGCATTTTATTTAAAAAAAAAAAATAATGACGTGTGCCATTAAAAAGTTAAAAGCGAAGATCAGACTCCAAGCAAACAGTAGTCACATTCAAGTAATAGCTCACTCATATTGATATTTACACATTTTAATCTATATTGGTTTGTTGTCTCAAGGTTCAAAATTGCCCCTTTTCAAATCCGCTATCATTTTAAAACCTTTAAACTAGTCCCAAATGGCTTCAACATTCAGGGTTCAGCGTTTTACCTGGGATGACTTGCATGCAGGCGTTTTCATCATCGGCGTCATCCACTGCCATCCAGACACTGACCACATCTCCCTCAAGGCCCCAGTATCTGTAGAGTAGAAGGCGCAATAAAAGAAAGTCACTCACACACTAAATGCCGCTATTTTGATGTTGATTTTGAAAAAAATTAATGTCACAAATTATGTGTCTTTGTATCTCTCTTCGTCTCTATCTCTAGCTCTTTCTCCCCCTCTCTCGGTATTTCTCCCTCTCTTTTCTCCCTCTCTCCCCCTCTCACGGTATTTCTCCCCCTTTTTTCTCTCTCTCTACTCTCTCTCTCGGTGTTTCTCTCTATCATTTCTCACTCTCTCCCCTCTCTTTTCCCCTCCCTTACTTTCTCCATACCTCTTTCTCTTTCCACCAATTTTTCTCCCCCCCCCCCCTTTCTCTCATACATAGTTTCACTCTATCACACGTGAGCGCACAGAGCAACTACACTACTCTATCTACTTGATTTTATTCCTAGGCATTTTCTCCCTCCCACTCCTCTACATTTGACTATCTTATCTACCTGTTACTCCCACTGCGTTCCTTACTTCACTTCTATTTTGGTGAGACTTTCCACACGTTCTCACTCTATTTCTTTATTGAAACTAAGGTGGTTGACCAATATTTCAGAGTGTTTACTACTGTTTGAAGAAGGGAGGAATAGTTTACCTAGATCTACATACGCTTAATTCTCCTCGTGAATCATCTAACTATTTCACACTCCCTGCACTCGTTGGTATTACCTTGCATCTTGATGCCAAGCAACGAACGCCTCCTTGTCCTCTCCTGGCCCAACTGGATATTTGCAGATAAACCGTGAGTCCAGGAGGATCATGTTGGGCCCTAAAATTGCCTGGTAAACAAATAAAACGGTTAGTGTAGATCCTATTATAACCGTATATAAACAGAACGAGAAACAGAAAGTGGAAATGAGAAAGATAGAGAGAGAGAGAGAGAGAGAAAGATAGAGAGAGAGAGTTAGAGAAGGGAAAGGAAAGGTAGAGAGAGGGTGAGATATATAGATGGATAAATGAATGGAGAGAGGGACAAAGAGAGACAGAGATAGAAACAAATAGAGAGAGATAGACAACCAGCTAAAGAGAAGATTTAGAGTAGAAAGCGGGGACGCCCAAAAATGCATTTTAATGATAATAAGGCTAATCACTGTGGACACCATGAATATACATTGTTATCGTTATTTTTAACAAATGCAGCATATTTTACGGCAGGCACAATATTAAACGTTAACTTTGTTATGATAATGTCGTAGGGCTTGGAGCCAAAAGTTATTAAAGTTAATTAAATTCGATAGACACATTTCAGAATTTCCATTGATTTTTTCTTTTCAAAATATTTAACATATTTTGTTCTAGTTGAAGCACCCATTCTAAATTTTTTGATGATTAAAATGTACGATGCAAAAGATTTGACAATCCACACGATTCTTATGAAATGAATTGTAAAGATACGGCAGTTTAAAGCTTCTATGATCAGACAAATGAAGTTGTATTAACAAAATATTTGTACACATAATTTTTATGATATGCGCCTTAATTTTTCTCCTTATGATATTCGCCTTAAAACAATCGTTTGCAAGGAGAAGAGAATAAAAGTTCAAAAAGTAGGGTAGTGGCAAACCGTGAGGCAAAATATTAATATCCGTTTGTATCACTGCAAGCAACTCTTCAAAATGAGAAGGAGGTCATTATAAATGTTTAAAGATATTAATTGGGAAACATCATTTATATGGCTACAAAATCAGTGGGAAATGTACCTTTAATGGTGCCAACATCTTAGGATGAGTTGCCAAACGCAGAACCCATTCTTCTTTCACGTGAAGGTTATGCATGGAATAAGTAGCTTTCTCTTCCCCTAGCAAAAAGAGAACAGGGTCAAATAGGTACTGTATAATGTTTGTACTATACGAGGGGTGTTCACTATGTTCTTAGCATGACAATGAAGGAATAAACCCAGAGACTTAAAATTTGGCACACTTACATTTATTTCTCTACATAGTCACCCTGCATAGTACACATTTCTATGACCTGTCCTTGACCTTCAAAAGTCCTTGAGAGTAAAACGTGTCATTTTGCGCTTGAAACCACTCTTCCACAGCAGAAATCGCATCTTCAATGTCTTCAAAACGGCGCCCTTTTATGGATTTCTTAAGGTTTGGGAACAGACAGAAGTCTGATGGAGCTAAATCCGGTGAATATGGTGGATGGGGAAGAATTTCATAGCCACACTGATCAGCTGTCTCAACGGCTTGTCGTGCTCGATGAGCAGGAGCGTTATCATGCAAAAGCAGGACTCCGTTTCGAAGCTTTCCCCGTCTTCTTCTTACTAATTCAAATCTCAGTCTTTTTAGCAACCCTGAATAATACTCTCCAGTGATTGTTTTCCCCTTTTCCATTTAGTCAGTCATTATGATGCCCTCACAGTCCCAGAAACAAGACAGCATGACCTTGCCACTTGATTGTGTGACCTTTGCTTTCTTTGGTGGGGGCGATGAGGGTCTTTTCCATTGCATAGACGCGTTTTTCGGCTCTGGATCGAATTGATAGATCCAAGTCTCATCCATGGTTACAATTTTCTGAAAGAACAAGTCGTCATTTGCTTCTAACCGAAGAAGATGTTTGCAACAATCAGCCCTCTCTTTCTTCTGATCAGCGGTCAATAACCTTGGTACCCATCGAGCTGAGACCTTGTTCAGATTGAGGTGATCATGAAGAATCTGTTCAACTGAACCTACGCTGATCCTGGTTTCACTTGCTAACTGTTTGACTGTTATTCGCCTGTCCTGCTTTACTAGTCCCTCCACAGTGGACACGTTTTTCTCAGTCACAACAGATGTTGGCCGGCCTTCGCGAGGTTCATCCATCACTGACAAAAAGCCAGATTTGAACTTTCTCACCCAATGAGTCACCGTACTGTGGTTAGGGTACTTTTCAGCATAAACTTCTACCATCTGTTGATGAATTTCCGTGGGGGTTTGTCCTTTTAAGTGAAGGAATTTGATGACAGAGCGATATTCAACTGCCTCCATGGCAGACAATTTGTAAACAACAAATGACAACTTCCTAGGGGTTGTTTTACTTGATGCGCTAAAAGGTGCAGAAAAAAAATTCCGATTTTCCCCAAATTTTGCATGCCGTGTTCAACATAGATGATCTAGCTACCCACAAAATTTCTTTACTCTAGTACAACTGCTTCAAGGTCAAGCTAAGGACATAATGAACACCCCTCGTATGTAATGAATTTACATCCACGGCCACATTCTATCTCCATCTCTCACTTAATAACCTTGTTAGTATCTTTACATATCTCTAGTTTCGGAACTTCCTTGTTTTATTCTTTCCTTTATATTTTGTACTTAACATTACTGCACTTCATTTTACCCTCCTTATTTATTTACAAATGCTACTTAATTGTTGTTTTTTTCCCCCGCCAATATGGAGGGCGCGGTGGCTCTGGCTTACTGGTTGGGTTGGTGTCAGTTTAATGTGACCAGCTGAGACCAGAGTCATTGCATCTGTCTCGTGTGTGGCATCACATAATATTGCCAGACGTCAGTCTTGGGGCCCGTCCACAATATAGTCTATATAGCTGATGTTTGACGTTAAACCAACTCAACTACAACAACAACATCCCGCCAAGCAATTGTCACGGTGTTTCCCATGAGGTTCAGTGTCAACTTAATTGGCTGCAATAGACCATAAAGTAAATCTTTTTTCGTGAGCGATTTCCCTCAATCATTGCCTTTTGTTGACCCGTTTAGTCAGGCCCTGATGGCAGATGATTAGGTATGTAAACATCCACTTGATTTGCCAATAGCAGAACCAGTTTAAGGTAAAAACAAGTGATCGTAGATTTTCCCCAGAGAGCTCTCTACTCTGATAAATTTCATGGATCATTTGAGCGTAAGTAGTGACAATTTTAGATACGAATACAAGGAATGTTTTGATGTTTCCTGTTTAAAAATGTGTTTTCTATTTTATTAGTCTGAACAATATTACTTTTACACTCAAAACGTAAAGATTTGTAATCTGGATTTCTAAACTGTCAGGACACCTCCCGACAATTTATATATTCTGTTTGGTCGTCTCTGTATCTTTCTGTTTTTCTTCATGCCTGCATGTCTATCCGTCTCTAAATCAAAAGATATCTATCTATCTATCTATCTATCTATCTATCTATCTATCTATCTATCTATCTATCTATCTATCTATCTATCTATCTATCTATCTATCTATCTATCTATCTATCTATCTATCTATCTATCTATCTATCTATCTATCTATCTATATTATATACATGTATATATAAGAGAGTAAGCAAAACTGGACATAACTGAACAGTTGAACGATCAGGGGAAAGGTATAGCGCAACAATCATACTTCTATTTTGATCTCAGTTGTCCGTTCAGTGCACTGGCCGTAAAGATGTCATACAGGCTAACAAGGGACAGTACAAAAAGAAGGGGGATGGTACGATTTGTCTGCGTTTATGTGACTGTGTCTGGGTAAGAAAAGGTCTATTAGAGGAGCTTTTCTTATCAACGCGGAAAAGAATTACGTAAAGCATTCTAAATAATAGTGTTACAAAAAGACTCACAATTTAAGATAGAAGTAAGGTAAAACAATCATGTGTTCTTTATTACTTCTTACACAGCCAGAAATAACAATACAGATTCAAAAGAAGATTGAGATAATAAAACTTGAGTGCCTATTGACATTCAATTCAAAAAGCTCTTTGCTTCCAGTGGCGAAAGGGAATTTAGCCCACATTTCTTTCCTGTAGATTTCTGACCAAAACAGTATTATTATTAGATTTCTTGTAGATTTCGTACCAAAACAGTATTATTATTTCAGTCAGTTTGGACTCCATCGATCCTTGAATACAAATTGTTGATTTGGATTCGGTTCATTGATTTCACGAAATGTTGGTGTACTAACTTTCCATATGAATATTTTGTGTCCAAAATTTGGTTTGTTAATACCAAAACATGCTTTGATAATTAGATTGAAAATTCCGTTTAAGTTACTTTTTAATTTTTTTCTGAGGAACACATAATTAGATAAAAATGTACGCCCGAAACAAAAGTTACTTTAAAGACACTTACAACAATTATTTTATTCTATAAAAATTGACGCAACTCAGTAAGTTTTTAAGACGAATTGGAAGTCGAGTGAAACGTGTTACCAGTGTTGGCTTGTTTATCGGTTTCCTAATGTCCATTCTCACTCACGAGGGTACATAGTGGACTGGTCCCATCAACTATAACCAACCCAATGAGTACGGCTGGTTGTTGAGTTGATTTAACCCCCAACGTTGGAACCATATAGGCTACACTGTGAAAGGGACCTAGACTGGCGTCTGACAATTTTATGTACTGCCACACACAAGACAGGACGTGAATACCATGACATATTAAACTGACACCGGCCCAACCAGTGGGGTACGAAATCGCCAGGGCTTCAACCACGGATCTCCTGCGTTGGAAGTCGATGTTCTTCCGCAGGCTACCAAGTAAGGCACAAATGTAGACAAATTAACAATCCTGATCACGGATCGTCGTCCAATTTGAAGACGCTCGCTTTTCCCCTTCAGCCAGTTCGCCCTGTCTATGGTAGTTGCACGTAGCCGTGCCATTTGGATCAATCTAGGACAAGCCTAGATCTATACACGTTATCTCTTTCCGTCGGATACATAGTTTGATAAGTAGACACTATGCTATGTTGGATGTATGTACAACAAAACTGCATGAACCGATGACGAATGTAAATGAGTAAAAAGGAAAGATGTATAAATCAGTCTATTAGTTAGGATTCATAAGCTTTGTCGGCTTTAGTTAGTCAAAGCACATAATTAAAAAAAAAATGTCTCCCCTACTGGTTGGGTCGGTGTCAGTATTATGTATTCGACTGAGAATGGAAACATGTCATTTCCGAGCTGATTTTGTGTGGTAGCACGTAAAATGATCAGGCATTAGTTTCGGAATCCGTCCACGATATAGCTTTACCGCTGGAGTTGTATGTTAAGATATCTACTCACTAACTTTAGTTCGTAAAGCAAGCAAAAACGCCCTTGCTAAAAAAATGAAATACCCTAATCTTAACAAGAGAGCATAAAGTCCGCAAACGGGCAACTTATACTGAAAATTAGTTTTACGAATAATAAGTCATGGAAGTCAAACGAAAAACGTTTTATGGAATTACATTAATTTGTAATAGCTCTTGCAATCACATAAAAATGAACGCTGATTGATTTGTCCAAATATTGCCTATATAGTGCCGACGTTAGGGGTTAGAATAACTCAACTACAGCTCGCACTCGCCCCCCCTTTTTTTTTACATCTCTTTGACTTGGCTCTTATTACATCTCCATGTTTCAGTTTCCCTCGTTTTGTTTGCATGATTATGTGAAATCTATTAAAAGCATAGGTACTCAGTGTACATCCGTAATAATAACAATAATAATAATAATTAATAATAAAAAAATGATTATCTCAAAATATCGCTTCAAATGTACAAGAGGCGTGTAACGTGCTTTTGAACTCATCGCATAAATAAATGCTGTGCACACAGTGTCAAAATAAGGCGAGTGCGAGCTGTAGTTGAGTTATTCTAACCCTTAACGTCGGCACTATAATGAGAGACTATTTGGACAAATCAATCAGCGTTCATTTTTATGTGGTTGCAAGATCTATTAGAAATGTAATTCCATAAAACGTTTTTCGTTTGACTTCCATGACTTATTATTCGTAAAACTAATTTTCAGTATAAGTTGCCCGTTTGCGGACTTTATGCTCTCTTGTTAAGATTAGGGTATTTCATTTTTTTAGCAAGGGCGTTTTTGCTTGCTAGAGAGGGGGGGACTGATATGAGAGAAAAGTGTTCTTTTAAAGATTTATTTTAATTTTTACGTAAGGAGCTACCCCAAGTCCAGGATAAGCTTAACATGTCTTAAAATAATATCCCGTTACTCACCGGACTGTTTGACGATCAAGCAATGAGTTTCAACTGTTTGTTAATGAAGACAAGTCTTTAATTCGCGCGCGATGTTGATATCTTGTATCCTTCGCCTTGAAAAATTAATCAGTTCAATACTAGTTTGTGTCAAGCTTGATAACTATGTCAGTTTTTGTCCTTTCTCTTTTCCTAGAGTGTTGCAAGATAAGATGGTGAAGATAAATAAAACTTGCTAAAAACACGCTGCCGTTTGTCTTAGTTTGATACTTGTATCCTATTTATTTTAGGTTGTAAACATCAAACTGCAAGTAACTAGTATCGACAGCGTTTTTTGATTTTCATCCAAGAAACGATGTGAAAGTTTTATGGCTCAGATTTACTCGTAGTGAAGCAAATGAGGCAGATGTTGAGTTTGAGATGTTACAATACAGTTCCGGCTGATATTAAGAGCAATAATGTTAAGGAACTTTTTACAACTGCGCTTGATTGCCTAAACAAAGTTCTACAGCGCCCTGCTTCAAGTCCTGCCTGTGGTTGCGTTGACTGGCGACGGTTCCCCTTTTATAGATGCGGAGTGGCCGAGGAATATCACAACGCCCAGTACGCTCCCCCCGGGGACGGCGTTATCGTGTTTGTGTTTTAGCGGGGGGAGCGAGGGGGTGGTCGCACTCTACTTTTTTAAGCGGCGTTAGGATGTGGAACCGCCGTGATAGGCAAAAGACAAGAGCGAGAACAAGAGAGGCTTTAGCGTGGGAGGACGGAGGATAGGCGACCAAGCTGACGGGCGATAAGAAAGCACAGTTGACAGTCGGAGTAATTCAGGATGGATAGCAAAGGGTGATAAGATCCAGACCGACTCGCGCACTCACACAGGCACCGGCAGTCGGTTGGCGCAGCTGCTCTGTAGCGTAGCGCGCGTGGGTTCCACACCTCTCTACCTCTAGGTCTCCATCACATGTTCCCTCTCCTACTTCCAAATCCATCTTTCTTTTCATCTCTCCTTTTGTTCGCTGACTCCCCCTCCTCCATCCTCCCCTCTCTTTTTCTCTTCTTCCTCTTCTTATTCTTCCCTTTCTCCTCCACTTGTCTTTCCTCGCTCCTTTTCTTCCCCCCCCCCCGCCATTTTGTCTTATTAAGGAGGTAGCTAAATTAGAATCGACCTAATTAACGAATACCTGAGACGCACTCAACATGACAGATCTTACGAAATATGGAAAAATAATATTCACAGTGTATAAAGTTTATTGTTTTTATTCACATTGTCTCCGGGTGGGTAATGAGTACATGAACTTAAAAAAAAACGAATAGATGAATGCACTGTAAAAAGATTCACTTTCACCTGCGGCTCCTGGGAAACCTATTAAAATGATCATTCTATCTCTTAACTGTGCGTTTGATGCAACGCAGCATTAGAAACCTAAGTAATTGGCTGTGACTTGTGCGCAGTTTTGTTCTAATCAGGGTTGGGAAGATAAAGAAACGTGATGCCCTACACAAATTATCCAGGAATTGATTTCTCTTGTTAGGACTGAAGGAACGCATCAGTGTGACAGGTAGACGAAGAAAAGACACCCCGAGCTGATTATTTGTGCACCGAAGATATTAAATAATAATCTGCCATGAAACTTCTTTAACAATTATTGCAGGCCATTAATTTTCACGGCAAACGCTCCACTAATCAATGAAAATTCCATAAAATACTAGAAAAAAAAAGATGGACCTATCATAGATATCTTGAAGACGTTCTTAGCAAAAGGTACCATACGCCCCTTGCTGTAAAGTACTTTATGAACTTACAAGATGCAGGATATCTTCAGTTTGTACAAACTTTTGAAATGAGGAAAAGAATGCACAAAAATAAGTTTTGCCACAAAAGAACTGAACTAAACAGCCAGATTAACAACAATACTCCCGATTATCTTGCTTACAATAATTATTTCTAAAATTACCTTAAAAGAGTTCGTGTAAAGCAAGTATCGGTAACTAAGGTATCGATAACCAAACAGGACGATGAGAAAACGAACGATCTATTGCCATTAATATTACTGGCTTGTAAAGGTCTTGAAATTAGTTGCACTGATAGCAGTAAGTGGTTTGTCTTCGGTAAAACACTCTACCTTCGTTTTTTCTGAGAGTGGAACATTGCTATCTTCCAATAGCTTAGAAGCATAAAAAGAAGAAGAAAAGGAAGAAAGAGAATAATATCAACAACATGGACATAAAATTTCCAATGATAAATATTGTTAATAGTGATCGAATCAAATAAAAGACACATTTTTGTAGATATAATATATGGGTATTAGAACCCAGTTGGTTGGGCGACGTTGCTCCGACAAAAACTGGTTGCAGAGATTAAAAGACTCGTTCTCTAGCACCTTCTCTACACGGCATATGTCGATTTCCACTTCTTTTTACTAAATGATGAAGGTATATACGGAGTACATCTTTTCACATCTCTTGTTGTTTTTTCCAATTTACTACCTCGACTGTTGCGTACAATTGTTTAGGAATTGTAATGGTAGAAAGAAGATTTGGTTGTTTTTCCACATTCTAAACAGCGATTTTCATTTCCTGTTCATAACAGCACATACTGTCAATACCTTTGACCTAGTCCATCCGCTTCTCCTATTGAAGCTGCAGTGTAATTTTGTATTTAAATTTGTTATGTCAGACAGCCACAATGTTGCAGGCGGCGGTCGACTTGGACCATCTTTGGCAACCAGGGAGATTAGGAGGATTAAGGGTTGCCAGATTGCTCTGTGGTCACTGCTTTCGTCTGACAAGCTGCGGGTTGACGCTTGAATCTCAAGCTTTCTCTCTTGTGAATTTTTCAGGAAATCCAAGTGGCATAAAACTAATCAACGTTTTAATCAGGGAACAAAGATCGCATGGCGCCACTCGCCCTATGGCCTGCGTCTGAATAGGCATCAGGCACGGCAAAGACAAGGTTTCGGTGTTTTTGCATCTTTCAAGAACATTCAGCACAGCACTATTCAATGCGTTCAGGAGCATTGGCCTTACTGAAGTTGTCCGGGCTACCATTGTTGTGATTAAAAAAATTACTATCATGAAAGACGTCTCAAAGTGAAAGCGTCTCATGTAGTGATCGGATTTTGATCCCCATAGAAGCCTTTTGCATTTTCTGGTGTTTTCTTTTGTGAAACTGTTGGTGGTAAAACTGGTATTTGGTCACTCTTATTTTCTGCAATACTGGCGGTATTTCTGATGTAGGTTACTTGAGAGAGTCCAATGGAACGTTGTGAACCATTCATAATAATTTTTTTCAATGAAAACAATGAAAAAGTCCAAAAAATACATTAATCAATTTTGATTTATGCAGCAAATAGAAGATTACAATCATATTAAGAGACATAACTATTAAACTAAGCTAGATAAGTCTCACAGTGTTTTAATTTCTGAGTATACCCCACAAAAACAACAGCTTCCGTGGTTGTGTAGGACATTGACTCTATACTGTCAGGTATTTTTGTGTAGAGGTCTGTTTTAGATTTGACAGCCAATGTTCTGGATAAAAAAAATCTACTTAAAATAAAAACAATGGGATTTTAATGGTATTTTTTTTTTACATTTCTTGATGCTTAGCGCTATCTTTGCTTTGAATTGAAAACGAAGGGGTATAATACATCAGTTCATAACTTACATTAGAATTTTTTTATTCAACTTAGTCACTTGTTGTTAATCCGATACGTCTTTATATTTGCTGGTTTCTTTCGTAAAATAAGCTGATAGCAGTAAACAGTTCAAGTTTATTTTCACGTAACCTTGTCAGCAGAAATTGCAAACACATCTTGTAGACTATAGAGATGACTGCTATGGCTATAATAAATTTACCAAATACCTTGACGGTGGGGAAACACAGTTTGTGCTTCAGTTTGCATCAAACTCGTTTTCCGCTTCCAATACCCAATTTATGGTAAACCATGAGCTGTATTTCAGTTTTGTTTGGTAAAATCTTTTTGCTCTGCTGACAAATTTTTAGAAACTTGGGGGAAAGTTCCTGAATATTACAAAAAAAAGTATTGGCTCGTATACATTTTTTGTGGATATTTAGAATAATTAAAAGAGATATTAAAAATGACATAAGTGGAAAGAGGATTTTTAATTTCAGCTTCAAAACACACGTCTTAAATTAGTCTGCCATTATATCTGTACATACAAAGAGAACTGCGAAAACCATTGAAAACTTATATAACTAAAATATAAATTTATATAATTGGCATTCTAATTTGTTTTTGGTCTGATATATTATAGAACTATTACTTCCTGTCAAGTTTGATAAAATATATAAACCTAATCTTGAGAATACTGTGTGAGATACAATCCTTTTTTCCAAGACAAGATTCTGGAGGGCTGGTTTTATTAGCCTAGATGGCTATGAGAGCAAGGTTTACATTCCTTCACATAGACTCCCATAGAAACATATTCCCGAACACCCCTCTTGGGTGAACATACAAACCTGCGATGTAAAGAGCAGCATTGGAACTATAGCAAAAAAGGGCAAGATACAACAGAAAAAACAAATCTAGCATGCACATAATTGTTTGAATGCAAAGTATCCTAAAATTGGTCTCGAATGTACACCGATGGATTTGCAAAAAATGCCATCTCAAATGGAGCAAGGAGTGTAATGAAAACACATATATGCCAACGTGCAATGCACAAGCTACAAGGCGGAATTAGAAGCTATCAAAGAAGCACTGTGTATCTTGGAGAAAGGTATATCCCTGGAGAAACCAAAAGCAGATTATTATCGTGATTCTGAGTGGCGCAAAATCAGACCTAGATAAACTGGAGGATCATCTAGCCACATAGTTCAACCACGTCAAATGTCAATGAAATTCTACACACAATAAAAGGACATCACTGTGTGATCTTGCAATGGATCCCAGGCATGGAGTACTTAATAACAGGCCTATTCAACGTTCGTCATTAGAAATAATGTGGAGGCGGTTACAATTTTTCTTATTACAAAACTGTTTGAAAGGCATACAAGAATGATTTAGGATTATAAAATAAGAATAAAGAGATAAATTGCAGGCTTACACATGTATAAATAGTACACAGTAGGCTTTTTATCCTTAAAACACTATTGTTTCATATAATTGTCTATAAGTGTTCCGGTCAAATTAAAAAGAAAAAAAAGAGCTTTGCAGGGCATATGATAAAATTGCCAGCCTATGAAGCACTTTATAAGTTTATTGTGTCAAAGAAAGGTTGTCAAAAAATTAAATAACATTAGTGGGATCAAATAAATGGAAAAAATTGTTAAATTGAAAAGGACTATAAAATTGAATTTAATTAAGACAAAAATAGCTCCAACCTAGGATAGCTTCAATATCTTTTGTTTTGGCTCCTTCTCAGATGGCAGGTTTGTTATCTTACAAAGATTGTTGAAAAATATATTGCTCAATGTGAAGCAATGGTAATGCTTTATTTTAAAGTCAAATGCTTCTGAGATCTTGAGCAGTGTATCACTTAGAGAATTTCTGCACACATGGTTGACGATGGAGGAAAAGACTATGTAGCGAAAATTTATCCACTGACAGGTTGAATCATTAGCTTTCTTCAAACCACCTCTGTCTAAACTTGAAGTAAACTCTCCAAACTTTTCAAAATAACTATATGTGTCCTCGCGTTCTTCACAAACATCATCTTTCTGTGTCACATAACCAGCAATATAAACTAAACTGTGCTTTATCTCATCTTTCAATGAATATTCCAACTCTGGCAACTTTTCTACCAACCCACAAACATCCTCTACCCATTGAAAATTGACATTTATGACAAGTATGACCAGAGTCTGTAGAAAACTCATCAATATCAACAAGAATCGCAGCAAATACTTTTACAATGGGATCTGTAGTGAACTTTAAAAGTAAAACATAGTCGGAAGATTCCAACAAAAATTTAACAAGATCATTGATGCCATTGCATGTATAGATGCTGGATTGCTAGAGAGGTATCACGGGTTAATTTCTTCACTCTTTTACCTTGCTCTCCTTGTAAATCTAATGCAAAGACAGAAAACTCCTTTATCTTGTTTAATCGAGCATCATCTTGAGAATAAATGACTTCACACAGGGGGTCTCAAAGACGTTTGACTTCAAAAATAGATTTTACATAAAATTTACTGTCCCATCCACATTGTCCTCTTGCATACCATTTGCTTTCATCCATTTTTCTCCTTTTACTAAATCCCTTGGTAATCGATAGACAGTAATCTTGTCATTATCATTTATAATCTAAAAAGAATTATAGGAAAAGAGAAATTAATAGGCTATATCACTACATAAGCGGACGATCCAAGACTTCCTCAATATTACAATGCCCTATTCACTACACTTCAGTATTACTAGATCTATGACTTGGACTACAAACTACAGTAGGCTTATGAGTTTACAAAGTAAACACTCGTTAACTCCCACAGTGTAGATCTAGACTAGATTTAGATCTAGACTGAATTTTAGATCTAGAATGTAGAGGTCTAGATCTAGATCTAGTAATTATTTTTAAGGATTGTGTATCATACTTTGCAGTCACTAGATCTAAGTGGAGAAAGTTTTCTAAATAAGATATTCTCACCTTTTAGGTTCAGCAAAAAAAAAAACAACAACATTGCTGTCAATAAAAGATATAAATCCTAAAAAAAAATTGATCCTAATCGAAAGCTAAGGAGGCTTCCATCTTGGAAATATTTAACTTTGCCTTGTTTGCACCATCCCAAGTTAAATTCCAAAATATTTGTAAAAGTTTTCTAAGTAAACTAGATTCTTGTAATCTTACTGAAAAATGTTTTGTTTTATTTTTCAAAATGTTGAATTATTATGATTAACTTTTAAAAATATAAAAAAAAACATTTCATGGGACTTGAAAGTGGTAAAAGACGTTTGGTCTTTAGAAAAAAATAATTTTGGCTTCTAGTCTGGACTTTAGCCGGCTTCAACAGAGAGAAGTAATCACCACCTCGACATTTTCAATGGTCTGCACGATGAGGAGGCTGTTAATATAGTAAGCTATAATCCCAGGACATTGAGGTATATATGGCAACGAAAGGGCAGGTGATTTGACACGCAGAGGTTCTGGATTGAATCAAGTACAAAATGTCTCACCTTCCAAGAAGCCAAAACCATCCTCAAGAATGTGAGAATGGACAAATGGAAGAAAGGTCACACAAAACACAACAAGCACGACAGTATCTATAGTTCGAACAGACAGTGCCAGACAGGGATATGCCGTCTCAGATCTGGGTACAACCGACTTAGGTACCAAAGGTATGAAATTTACTAACTTGGACAGTCGTATCTGTGCTCGTGTGGTGCAGCAGCAAAAACTGTAGAGCATGCGCTACAAGACTGCAATAACCATAAAGACAGCAGAAGAATTGTATGGACCCAGCAAACGCATTTGCAACGCAACCTCTACGAATCCTTAGCCAAAACTTCAACATTTGTTGCCCTGGCAGGGTTTGATGTGTAACACAACAGCATAGGAGAATGAGAAAAAAAAAAAAAGAATGCGATATATTATCGTGACATCAGCTAATCTAGCAAAGACTTGAACCTTGTAGGGATTGTCCAACAGTCTACTGCCTGAGCTTCTGGCTCCTCTTTAAAGAAATGTCATGACCATTTAAGCAGTGAAGCAGCACTAATAACACAAGTACACAGACAGACCAGGTGGGCCTACATTCAACTGAAATCATCTATGAATAAAAGTACATTTAAAACACCGTTTACTTATATTCTTTGTAAGTGGAAATCTCGATCACTGCACGCTTCACTTAACATCTTACAGTGTTTCCAGACCGCAAGAAAGCTTTACAAGACCCCCCTCCCGCCCCCTCACCCTTTCCTCCAGTCCTTCTCAGTACATTTACTAGTAACACTGAGGGAGACGAGAAGAAACACCTTAGTATAATTAGGCGGACGTGGAGTTGTTTTAAGACAAACATGGCAGGTTGGCAGAGAGGTTCGGGCACCAAAAGCGCAGCGGGCATTCATCCGTGCGGAACTGGTGGAGGGGTGAGGAATACAACAGTAGATCGCGAATTTGACATAACAACGTACTATCGAGTTATAGATAATGAAAGCAGTTAGAGCGTTTTTCTTCTGAGGTCAGAAAATCTCGTCACTTACATCAAGGCTTTGAGTCTAATCTAAGTCCGTGCCAATGACCAAACTTAGTGATTATTCATCGATCTGCACATTGAGAATCCGCCTCAGTGTGAGCAGGGCAGCAGCCGCTCTTTAAGCCTCTAAACAAGCGAAGCATGCAGAATGCGGCGAGTGGTGTGGGCTTTGCACTGCACTCTGTCATTTACTGCTTGATAACGATACAGTTATATCTCTCAGGTTGCTCCTGTGTTAATACATTCTATCAAAGCGCTTCCTAGCACTTAACAGCATGACCTTCTCACCTTTTATTGAAATAAATTCATATGGAGCAAGCAACGCGCTTCTTTAGGCCGTGAATTATTGATAGCATGTCAGAGGAGACTCAACAATATTATCCTTACACAGAACCAGTATTGCTATAAAGTGCCAGTGGGACGTAAAGCGCTGAGATCAAGGCTTTTTACCGCGCTATTTCACAAAATAATCAGGGACATAAAAAACACCAGATAAAATTGTAAGTCTTTGTATGGGCGGCTGAATCGTATGCACCGGGACGTCTTGCTAAAAGGCAATGAAACTAATTATTATAACTATTGTTAGATTAGAATTTAGAGAGGAAAAAATATTTGTTAGCAAGTAAACCTGAAATTAATCACTATTCAGAATGTGAAGCTGTCCCCTACTTTAAAGTCCCAAAGATGTCCATGGGAGACCCTGTAAAACAACATGTTCCTCATCTAACATTGAACAATTTTGCATGCTATCAAACAGACCCTTACGTGGATTGTCATCTTTTTCTCTTGGAAAATCACACCAAGGGCCCACACGTATCGGCGCTGCTGGCTCCAAACCACCAGTATGGGAAGAAAGGCGGCTGGGTGAGGGCGCAAATCTCAAATTTTTTTTTTTTTTTTTTTTAAAGCGCGTGCTGTACCTACTGGGCTACCTCAGTGTCGTAACAATAAGTAGTAGGCGAAGTAGCAAGACAGTGCTGATTGTGTTGTAAACTGTCATATGAATATCTGGACCAACACTTAATTATTCAGTGCACCTTAAAATCTCTTTTATATCGCATCCAATTAGGGTGGTTTTCCATGCTGTTACTGCAAAAGAGTTTGCAGCTAGCTACATATATTGTAAATATATTATGTTTCAGGTTTTTATCTTGTATTATGATTTTCCAACCTCCGTATGTGCTCTATTCTTTAATGCGATTTACATTCATCTCCTGTAAAAGTATTTTACGAAAAAACTTTATTTTAAAATAGTTCCACCGACAATCTTCTGTTCCGTGAAATGTTGTGTGTGCAATCTATTATTCTATTATATAACTTACGACATGCCAATCATCAATTGCATAATAGTTTCCGCTGACAATACTCTATTCTGTAGACGTTTTTTCTGCTACAATGCTTAACTTTATAATTTTTCAACAGACTCTTTGTTTATCGGTCTTAAAAACGTCACAACAATCTTCTATATTGTAACGAGTTTCGAAACAGGTTTTTATCTTGTAATTTGTTTCCTAACAATATATCTTGCAACATGTTTCATGAGTATATTCTGTGTTGTAATTTATTTCACCGCAACCATCGTTCTTGTTATTGGTCTCACGACAATCTTCTCTTTTATGACATATTTTGTGTTTGCCTTTTCATAGGCTTTACGATAGTCTTATAACAGTCAGGTTATAATGTTTCACGATAGTCTTATATCTGGTAACGATGTTTCATGATAGTCGTATATCTGCTTATAATGTTTCACGATAGTCTTATATCTGGTAATAATGTTTCACGATAGTCTTATATCTGGTAATAATGTTTCACGATAGTCTTATATCTGGTAATAATGTTTCACGATAGTCTTATATCTGGTAATAATGTTTCACGATAGTCTTATATCTGGTAACAATGTTTCACGATAGTCTTATATCTGGTAATAATATTTCACGATTGTCTATATCTGGTAATAAGATTTCACGATAGGCTTATATCTGGTAATGTTTCAGGACAGTCTTTTATCTGGTAATAAGTTTCATGATTGTTTATATCTGGTAATGTTTCAGGACAGTCTTTTATCTTGTTTTTATGTTTCATGATTGTTTACTATCTCAAAATAGTTTTCAGGATTGTCTAATATATCAGCTTGGTAATTAGCTTCCAATGGTCTTATATTTTGCAATGGAATCTACGATATTCCTATAACATTGTTATGGGTTTCACAACAACCTGCTCTCTTGTAATGGGTTTCACGACAACCTGCTCTCTTGTAATGGGTTTCACGACAACCTGCTCTCTTGTAATGGGTTTCGCGACAATCTTCTTTCTTGCAACGCTAGGTGTCGCTGCATGCGACTGTAACTGACGACGCTTTCCTCCAGGGGCTAACGGAGATCTTTGTTTCCGTCACGCTTGAGCACGCCATTGCACCGCCGACCATGAAAACTGTGTTTGTATAATCGTGCACTGAACCTTGAGACAGCAAAGGGGATTGAATGTAAGTGAGCTAGCTTAATGCCATTAAGAAATCGTTTCTGCGCCAAGCACTTCATGCAATGCGTTTCGAGTTGTTTGTGGCACCTACGGCTGGTTAGAAGTTAAAGTTGTGACTGAAAATTCCCTATGAATATACAAGCTTTCACCTTCTCTATAGATTGGTATTTTATGTGTTTATGTGTTTTTTCAAATGGATCATTATCATGCATTTGGAACGAATTTTGGTGTGCTACTGCTGGTTAAGGAAAAGTGATGGAAGCTGTTCATAGTAATTCGTACAATGCAATTGCAGAGGAGGGATAGTATACTATTATAAAAGTAAACAGTGGTGTTATCTTTTAAGAATAATTCTAAACAGAAAATAATTCTAATTTGCGATAGTAATTTCGAGCATATTAAACAAAGACTCGTCAAACAAAATATCACCTTCTATATTGAATGATATGTTATGTAGTTCTAATGCGTTGTTAATTCCATGCACTAAAAACTGTTCGTATAATCTTGTTTTCAGGAAAAAAGTATTTTGCCAGTACACTAAGTGTTAGTACATATTGTAGATTTTCCACGGGTGTGGATTCTATCTGGTGTGCTTACGGCAGTGATAAAAATAAATTTTAAAGAATCAGCAGAGAAATTAACTGCTAACTCTATACTAGACACCTTTTTAAAAAGGGGTGTTATTTGAGTAACATAATTATGCGAGTACACCTTTAGCATACCAGGCACTAAATTTCTTGATCAAGCCTAGGAATAGCTACAAAAATACAGAGCGAATAGGGCAGGATCTAGACATTTCGTTTTCAGAAAATAAACAAGCTAACCTGGACGCTCTGACCCGGTAAGAAACGATCTCTTACAGGCGAATTGGTGAAATGTTCAACTCGTTCTGTGGACTAAAATTGCACTAACTTTAACATGTTTCGGGCATAATGATAGTTATTATTCACAGGTCTCACCTAAACAAGGTGATTTGGAATTCTATCAGTCACAGTGGTAAATGTGTTAGATGTACATGTATACATAGAGCAATCATCAACCCAGTCTACCACCTGATTCAATGTTTCAAATATCACTCAATGCTTGATAAATTTAAAAGCTTTATAAATCCGTATTGCAATTTTTCTTACTCTAAGGACACTTGTGCAGTACCTGTTTAAATCCAATTAATAATGAATTTAACGTCATTACTAAAATAAACTTATCTAATTACGGAATAGTTTCTTATTTTGTATTGTACATTTAGAAAAAGTCTTCACATTTATTATTGCTTAATATTAAACGATTGTAACCGTTATCCAATAGATAAAAAATTAGAGGATGTGAAGAGTTTGATCATTGCTATACTCACCGCTACTGTGGCTGTCGATATTGACACGTTTTACTTTAGGCGATAATTAATCATACGCCATTTTTTGTTTGGTTGATGGGTCTATGGTTAATAGCAGCAATTACCCTCCCCCTCTCTTTCTCACGCCCTGAAACAAAATTGATTAGTTTAATTTTCCAAAGGTGAGGATGTTTTGTTTATTTGGGAAGACAGGTCAGTATTTAGTTCTGTTGTGTCGATTAACATCGTAACTGGTATTTGATTTAGCACTATTTTAGTATTAGAATTGAACTGGTGGCAATAACCACTCACTTGGTGTTTGTTTAATTACTTATACAGTAAATTATTTTTCATGCTAAGGGAACCCCCCAAAAAAGAAAGCGTTGATTAGAAATTTACAGTTTTCATGTTATATCATGACAAAAGGAATAAAAATATTAAAGCTAAAACCTAAAAAAGACCTTGTCGTCAGCGTATAAAATACCGTATTTTATTAACAGTTAGCCGTAAAGTCCTTGAAATGTACTTTGCTAAAAAGCGACGCTTCTTAATTACACCACCACAGAACAGAGGAAAAGAAAGACAGAGACAGAGACAGAGTTGTAGACAGAAACAGAGACAAACAGAGAGACAGACAATAAGATAAAGAGAGAGAGAGAGAGAGAGAGAGAGAGAGAGAGAGAGAGAGAGAGAGAGAGAAGATAGAGACAGAGAGAGAGATACAGATGTTTTCTATTATCCATGCTTTATTATATCATTGTTGAAGATTATTACCTTATCAGTTAAGTCAAGTATTATATATCGTGATATTTTTTACGTTGTAGAACTGAGGTGTACCAGACTTTAAATTTGAGTTAGTTACTTGGCTTTCAATGTAAGCACTATATATGCCATACTATCGATGAGTCCCAAGACTCGGAAATTTTACATGTCGCTACACAGACACATTGCGGGAACACTATAACTTAACTCCTGTCTCAGCCGTCATAATTATTATCATTGAAAAATAAATGTTTGACCAATCGGGGACTCCGAACCAGAGACCTGCCGGGTGGCAGACCAACGCTCTCCCTCTTATGCCGGTTCGCCCATGGTATATCGGACTTGGAATTTTCCACACACCCAACATTATATATTACTATAAAAGTATACCAGTATACACTGATACACGTTATAATACTTCTTCAACTGGTTTACGACAAATGAAGCTTTTTATTGAATTAAATGTTGCACATTTTCTTTTTATACTGATTTACTATTTTTTACCTATAGACTCTCTTGTGCAACATTTTCGTTGCTATTCCTCGCGAGGAAAATTCATTCATTTTTTTTTGTAAAGCAAAATAATTGAACCAGATTTTTTTGGATAACCATGGGGAATCCATATTAAGACCATCCCAAGACATCTGAGTAAGCCTTGCTAAACGCTCCCTTGGTCAGGCAAGGGAAAACATTGAGAGGTAAACATTGGGCTCCATAATTTGTGAAGGTTATAGACGAGGGAAATTGACTAGGTCTTTGCACACACACTAAGTAACTGGTTGTGCCCCTTGGACTTAAGTTGCCGATATATTCTGATATTCTTAGACCAACAGCCAGCCTTTGATCTATATATAAAGGTCAAACATTAAGTTTAAAATAACTCGTCTTTTGGCAACTAGACATAGGTGAAAGTATGAGAGCCATTATGTGCATATATGTATGTGTACGTTAAAGAGAGAGAAAGATATAGAGAAGGGTTTGGGAGGGGGCGGGAAGGAGAAAAGCAAAAGAGACGTTTGGGATATGGCATAGTGAAACATTTTTTTTCTTTTAATTTGTGATATAAAATTTTTTTATGATTGTTTCTCCTGCGTGAACAATATTACATGAATGAAGTTGATTTTTTATATCATAACAGTTCAGGTCTAGGAATTCAGCTGAAAACTAATGTGAACATCATTATACGTTTACTTAAACCTCATAACGAAAGTTGTATCTTTCATTGTTTTTCAAAAAACATCAGCTATTTATATTGCGGGGTTTAACAAGAGAGTTTGAATGCAATTTGTGTCGCATGGAAGTGGCCCGAATAGAAGCCACCAGTGTTACAGACCAGATCACTGTCGCGCTATAGTTAGAATATTTACTCATCCTTTATCTTAGCCTATCTATAAGAAAAATGTAAATTAAGCTAGTTATGATCAAAAGTATAGTAGCCACGTGTGTCTTTACCTGTGAAAATAACTGAACTTCCTCAACAAATTAAACCCACGCAGTAAAGAAGCTAACAGTAAACTATGCAGCTGTGACGCGTGAAAACATTCACATTTCACTCCGCACTACGACACTGTATTGAAGTACTATAATAAAATAAAAAAATCGTATGCAAAATAGTTATTTTTACCCATTTTCTTTTGTACCAAAAGTGTAGGTCTGACAGCTTCAGGCAAACGACTAAGCCATCCGTCAAGAACCATATCAATGTGAATTAAGCCAGTGTAAGGACCTGGTGTTCCCCGTTATGTGATTATTGGTGTGTTAAGTCACAAGCTGGGATTAACGTGAATTTCTGACTATAAAAGTCGTTCTCTACCCTATTAAGCTTAAGTTAAGTGACTATTAAAAGGAATAAAGGCATAGAAGATATTTTGTTATTCACATTCATATACACACACATATATACATATATATACTACTACTACTACTACTACTACTACTACTACTACTACTACTACTACTACTACTACTACTACTACTACTACTACTACTACTACTACTACTACTACTACTACTACTACTACTACTACTACTACTACTACTACTACTACCACTACCACCACCACCACAACTGATATTACTACTACTGTTAGTAATACTACTATTTGGCAAATGTTAACTAAAATCCATAGTGTCAATTTGCTGGTCATAAGTAATGTCATTTAACGTTATTCTATTGTGATATAGAGTATACCTGGAAAATAAAAACGATTTGTATACCATAGATAAGTTGCCTATGACTTCAATGGAGATAGATTACAAAATTGAGTATTGTGCATTCTTGCAACACTATTATTAAATAACTGAACTAGATAAACTAGATAACTAAATAGTATATTATTAAAATAGATGATACAATGAATAGCAATGATTTAGAGATGGCGTGCTAATTGATGTACTAGGGTACTTATATACTTCACGTTTTTTCTTGCATAGGAAACCAAGTTTAATTTGATACGAAACGAAACGTGTTTTAATGCACCAAGGACATTAATATTTTTACTTTATACACAAGTTAGTTTCGTTGTGAAAAACTGGTTTTAAAGAACAAGTGTAATTGTATGGGTTATATATTTACTCAACGCAGGACGACCTTTGAAACAAAAGTTAATTTATATTAGCTAAGACGAAACAGTAAACGTCTCTGACAACAGTTAAACCCTAACAATAAACGATAGAGGGGGAGACATTACGTCTTAACTACCACAGTCAATGCTGGACAAAGCGTTTGATGAAATGCACACTGTTGTCCCTTGGAATCGTACATTGAAGTATGTTTTGTTCAGCGACAGAAGAATGCCGTTAAAGTGATAAAGATGGTGCACTTGCCAACCTGAAAACCTATAGATCATATCTACCTAAGCAAGTTGTCACTGAGGCCTATCGTCTTATTTAGAAAGTTTCCTCAAGTAAACAAACTGAGGATTGCAAAACGTAGATTTAACAAGGACAAATTCAAACAGACTTCTGAAGCATGGCGCAAATTACAGAACAGATCATTGACGCAATAGCCAAGCCCCCGGAAAAGCGCATGGCTGCTGAGATGGCTATAGTGATCGCATGGCTACGCAGAAGGGTACAGATACTGCAGAACGTTGATACAGGTGAGTAGCCCAGATACTGTAAAACGTTGATACAGGTGAGTAGCCCGGATACTGAAGAACTTTGATACAGGTGAGTAGCCTAGATACTGTAGAACGTCGATACAGGTGAGTAGCCCGGATACTGTAGAACGTTGATACAGGTGAGTAGCCCAGATACTTTGGAACGTTGATACAGGTGAGTAGCCCGGATACTGTAGAACGTTAATACAGGTGAGTAGCCCAGATACAGATGAGTAGCCCGGTTATTGTAGAATGTTGAAAGAGGTGAGTAGCCCAGATACTGTGAAACGTTGAAAGAGGTGAATAGCCCAGATACTGTAGAACGTTGATACAGGTGAGTAGTCCAGATACTGTAGAGTGTTGATACAGGTGAGTAGCCCAGATACTGTGGAACGTTGATACAGATGAGTATCCCAGATACGGTAGAACGTTGGTACAGGTGAGTAGCCTAGATACTGTAAAACGTTGATACAGGTGAGTAGCCCAGATACTGCAGAACGTTGATACAGGTGAGTAGCCCAGATACTGTAGAACGTTGATACATGTGAGTAGCCCGGATACTGTAGAACGTTAATACAGGTGAGTAGTCCAGATTGTTTTACGGCACGTCAGCACGGTAACGGTATGTTGTGAGTAGCCCAGATACTGTAAAACGTTGATACAGGTGAGTAGCCCAGGTACTGCAGAACGTTGATACAGGTGAGTAGCCCAGATACTGTAGAACGTTGATACAGGTGAGTAGCCCAGGTACTGCAGAACGTTGATACAGGTGAGTAGCCCAGGTACTGCAGAACGTTGATACAGGTGAGTAGCCCAGGTACTGCAGAACGTTGATACAGGTGAGTAGCCCAGGTACTGCAGAACGTTGATACAGGTGAGTAGCCCAGATACTGTAGAACGTTGATACAGGTGAGTAGCCCAGATACTGTAGTTCGTTGATACAGGTGAGTAGCCCGGATACTGCAGTTCGTTGATACAGGTGAGTAGCCCAGATACTGTAGTTCGTTGATACAGGTGAGTAGCCCAGATACCGTAGAACGTTGAAAGAGGTGAGTAGCCCGGATACTGCAGAACGTTGATACAGGTGAGTAGCCCAGATACTGTGGAACGTTGATACATGTGAGTAGCCCAGATACTGTAGAACGTTGAAAGAGATGAGTAGCCCAATACTGCAAAACGTTGATACAGGTGAGTAGCCCAGATACTGTGTAACGTTGATACAGGTGAGTAGCCCGGATACTGTAGAACGTTGATACAGGTGAGTAGCCCAGATACTGTGGAACGTTGATACAGGTGAGTAGCCCGGATACTGTGGAACGTTGATACAGGTGAGTAGCCCGGATACTGTGAAACGTTGATACAGGTGAGTAGCCCAGATGCTGTAGAAATCTGAAGGAGGTGAGTAGCCCAGATAGTGTAGAACGTTTATACAGGGGAGTAGCCCAGATACTGCAGAACGTTGAACGAGGTGAGTAGCCCAGATACTCTGGAACGTTGATACAGGTGAGTAGCCCAGATACATTGGAACGTTGATACAGGTGAGTAGCCCACTACTGCAGAACGTTGATACAGGTGAGTTGCCCATATACTGCAGAACGTTGATACAGGTGAGTTGCCCAATACTGCAGAACGTTTATACAGGTGAGTAGCCCATATACTGCAGAACGTTGATTCAGTTGAGTAGCCTAGATTGTTTTACGGCACGTCAGCACAGTAACGGTATGTTGTGGGTAGCTCAGATACTTTGGAACGTCGATTCAGGTGAGTAGCCCAGATACTGTGGAACGTTGATACAGGTGAGTAGCCCGGATACTGCAGAACGTTGATACAGGTGAGTAGACCAGATACTGTGTAACGTTGATACAGGTGAGTAGCCCAGATACTGCAGAACGTTGATACAGGTGAGTAGCCCAGATACTGTGGAACGTTGATACAGGTAAGTAGCCCAGATACTGTAGAACGTTTAAGAGGCGAGTAGCCCAGATACTGTGTAACGTTGATACAGGTGAGTAGTCCAGATACTGAAGAACGTTGATACAGGTGAGTACCCCAGATACTGTGGAACGTTGATACAGGTGAGTAGCCCAGATACTGTGGAACGTTGAAAGAGGTGAGTAGCCCGGATACTGTAGAACGTTGATACAGGTGAGTAGCCGAGATACTGTGGAACGTTGATACAGGTGAGTAGCCCAGATACTGTGGAACGTTGATACAGGTGAGTAGCCGAGATACTGAAGAACGTTGATACAGGTGAGTACCCCAGATACTGTGGAACGTTGAAAGAGGTGAGTAGCCCAGATACTGTAGAACTTTGATACAGGTGAGTAGCCCGGATACTGAAGAACTTTGATACAGGTGAGTAGCCCAGATACTGTAGAACGTTGATACAGGTGGGTAGCCCGGATACTGTAGAACGTTGATACAGGTGAGTAGCCCAGATACTGTAGAACGTTGATACAGGTGAGTAGCCCAGATACTGTAGAACGTTGATACAGGTGAGTAGCCCAGATACTTTGGAACGTTGATACAGGTGAGTAGCCCAGATACTGTAGAACTTTGATACAGGTGAGTAGCCCAGATACTGTAGAACGTTGATACAGGTGAGTAGCCCGGATACTGAAGAACGTTGATACAGGTGAGTAGCCCAGATACTGTAGAACGTTGATACGGGTGAGTAGCCCAGATACTGTAGAACTTTGATACAGGTGAGTAGCCCAGATACTGTAGTTCGTTGATACAGGTGAGTAGCCCAGATACTGCAGAACGTTGAAAGAGGTGAGTAGCCCGGATACTGCAGAACATTGAAAGGTAGAAGTCGGTTGTCCAAAATATCATAGAACGTTGGTAGAGATGAGTTTTCTAGGTGCTACAGATACAAGTGAGTTGTCTAGATGATACAAATAGAGGTGAGTTTTCTAGATACTACAGATACAGGTGAATTGTGTAGATACTATAACACAGGTGGGTTGTCTAGCTGCTACAGAACTATGCACCCAGATACTGTAGAACGTTGATACAGGTGAGTAGCCCAGATACTGTAGAACGTTGATACAGGTGAGTAGCCCAGATACTGTAGAACGTTGATACAGGCGAGTAGCCCAGATACTGTAGAACGTTGATACAGGCGAGTAGCCCAGATACTGTAGAACGTTGATACAGGTGAGTAGCCCAGATACTGTAAAACGTTGATACAGGTGAGTAGTCCAGATACTGTAGAACGTTGATACAGTTAAGTAGCCCAGATACTGTAACCTTTGATACAGGTGAGTGGCCCAGATACTGTGGAACGTTGAAAGAGGTGAGTAGCCCGGATACTGCAGAACGTTGATACAGGTGAGTAGCCCAGATACTGTGGAACGTTGATACAGGTGAGTAGCCCAGATACTGTAGAACTTTGATACAGGTGAGTAACCCAGATACTGTGGAACGTTGATACAGGTGAGTAGCCCAGATACTGTAGAACGTTGATACAGGTGAGTAGTCCAGATACTGAAGAACGTTGATACAGGTGAGTAGCCCAGATACTGCAAAACGTTGATACAGGTGAGAAGCCCGGATACTGCAGAACGTTGATACAGGTGAGTAGCCCAGATACTGCAGAACGTTGATACAGGTGAGTAGCCCAGATACTGTGGAACGTTGATACAGCTGAGTAGCCCAGATACTGTAAAACGTTGATACAGGTGAGTAGCCCAGATACTGTAGAACGTTGATACAGGTGAGTAGCCCGGATACTGTAAAACGTTGATACAGGTGAGTAGCCCGGATACTGTAGAACGTTGATACAGGTGAGTAGCCCAGATACTGTGGAACGTTGATACAGGTGAGTAGCCCAGATACTGTGGAACTTTGAAAGAGGTTAGTAGCCCAGATATTGTAGAACTTTAAAAGAGGTGAGTAGCCCAGAAACTGTAGAACGTTGATACAGGTGAGTACCCCAGATACTGTGGAACGTTGATACAGGTGAGTAGCCCAGATACTGAAGAACGTTGATACAGGTGAGTAGCCCGGATACTGTGGAACGTTTATACAGGTGAGTAGCCCGGATACTGAAGAACGTTGATACAGGTGAGTAGCCCAGATACTGTAGAACCTTGATACAGGTGAGTAGCCCGGATACTGTGGAACGTTGAAAGGTAGAAGCCGGTTGTCCAACATATTATAGAACGTTGGTAGAGATGAGTTGTCTAGGTACTACAAATATAGGTGAGTTTTCTAGATATTACAGATACAGGTGAATTGTGTAGATACTACAGATACAAATTGAGTTGTCTAGATACTACAGATACACGTGAGTTGTCTAGATACTACAAATACAGGTGAGTTTTCTAGATACTACAGATACAGGTGAGTTGTCTAGATATTACAAATACAGGTGAGTTGTCTAGATACTACAGATACAGGTGAGTTGTCTATACTACAGATACAAATTGAGTTGTCTAGATACTACAAATACATGTGAGTTGTCTAGATACGACAAAAGCAGGCGCGTTATCTAGATACTACAGATACAGGTGAGTTGTCTAGCTGCTACAGAACTATGCAATCATCTGGCTTTTAAAATGCCAACGTTGAATCAACATTCTTATATGTTTCAATAAAATCCAAGGAGACCATGTTTTTTCAATATAGTTTAAATCCATAGTTTAAATCCAACAGATAAGTATTCCGTAATTGTCATATTCTTGTTATGCAATATTTAGCAGTATCATAATAATTTTCTATCGAATTTGTATTTTGAACCTATTGGATGAAAAGACATACGTAAATTCTAAAGCTGAACTAATTTATCTGAATGGTCAAAACAAACGAATATAAGGACAAATATCAGTGTACAATAATAATTGTTCACCAATTTCAGACAGAAGGATAAAGTGCTTTTAATGTAGAATTAAAAAGCCCTAGACTCTCATATCCCTTCCATGAGTATTAATAGCAGAGGCAGAAGTCAGCTAACTGAATTCCCTGTGCTCCATGTCCAGATACCCTCACTGAGATAGTTCGATGCTGCCAGTACGAATCAGCATCTCGTGATGACGTCATAATCACACAGGGAGACCATGGCGATCGGTGAGTGTTGGATTACGTGACAGAGAGAGAGAGAGAGAGAGAGAGAGAGAGAGAGAGAGAGAGAGAGAGAGAGAGAGAGAGAGAGAGAGAGAGAGAGAGAGAGAGAGAGAGAGAGAGAGAGAGAGAGAGAGAGAGAGAGAGAGAGAGGAGGTAATAAATGAAATATAAAAAGCTGGGATATAAGAAAAAGAAGATGGGCACCGATACAGTGAGGAAGAACATAAACATAAGCAGACCAAAAAAAAAAGGATCGCTGCGTGGAAACAAATGGTTTTGGTACTGTTAACACTGTGCCTTGCAGACAAACAAACCGACGTACAGAGTAAAAATAAACAGTAGTGCACATACATAGAAACAAACTTTGCCTGCAGCAATATTTGCCCAATAATATCTTTAAGCTGTGCCCGACAGTGCGATTCACTGTGAAATGGTGTAACAATCGTGGCACAAAGTCTCTTTAACCCTTCTGTCACACCCACCTGTTTGCTTAAGGCCGCTCACCGGGGTTAGATCAGTTAATTTTTCGTTCATTATCACTTGCTTTTAAAATATCACAAGTGCAGAAAGATTCGCTTTCTAAGACACGGTTACAGAACCACTTCAATAGCCCTAGATCCAGACTAACAATGAGGACGAACGAACAAAAGACATAAAAAACGTGGCAAAAACGGAAATTGAACCCGCAATGCTCTCTACTAAGAGACCCTATTCCTTGCTCCGGGTCAAATCTAATTGGCCAAGTAAAAATATTAAATCGCACTGTGCTTTTATTTTGTTTCGTACTATTTATTGATTCCGAACTTGATCAAGGTTTGTGGTTGGTTCTCTTTTTCTACTTTTTTTTTCTCTACATGAATCACTTACACCCCTATATTCTCGAAGGACGGCCTAGTTTGTTTTTAAAATAACATAACAACTAGGACATTTCACGCCATTTAATACATTCCATTGTGTTTTATTCTGTTTTATTCTTTACCGTTTGTCTTTAAATGGATGTCGATGGTGTGCCTAGTCTTTTTTTTTAAATAATAAAACAAGTAGGAGTTCTGTGTCATTGAGTGTCTTTCCCGTACTTGCTATTGTAAAAACTAGCTCAAACTTGATGTCTACATTGAACATTTAAATATAATTATTGGAAGTGAAAGAAAACAGGGTTTTTCTTCCATTTCTCGGTAGGACATGCTGCCGCAAATTGACTAAATTCAATCAGTTATATAAACATAGAAAAAAATCAACAACCATTTTATTATGGAATTATGCTTTAATGATTATAACTGTTTATTGTTCGTACCATTTGGAAGAAGTTTGTACAATGCAGTAGTATGGCGTTATAAAATATAGCGAAATAATTTTTTTCTTTTTTCGGGCTAGACCAGAAAGGCACATCTTTTAACCATTTCCCTTTTCAAAAACTACCTGAGCTTTTTCGCAATTTCTTGTAAAAAGTAGCATCAAGCCTTGAAGTTTCGCCTCAGTGTATCTATCAAAGTTAGGCGATTATCTTTAATTTAGTGGAACTGATTGGAGTTATTTTTAAAGGAATTTGTGACCCGGCAAACATAGTGATAACCTCGGTTATTGACCCTAGCGTAGTGCTAGACAAAAATCATTCATGATTATTACGAAATCGTTATTTCTAGCACTTTTTTTTTGTTGCTTATCACCGTTATCTACCGAATATATCTTTTTTTCATTAGACTAAGGTTTACAGTTTACATTTCTCGCAGGTTACTATGTATTGATTATAAAATCTGTAATGAGTAAGTGCCCGACACGTAAGCGTATTAAACACCTGTATCTAACTAATATCAGCGGGTTTGGTGGCAAATCCAATGACGCTAGAGGAAGAAAATCGCTAACAAATTAAATAACTACTTCGACTGCTCCTGTTTACCGTTTTTAGTGGTGACATCACGTTGCTAGAACAAGGCCTAAACAACAGACAAGCATTCCTAGGTGTCAGCTAATCTGAACACGCGTGAATCAAAGTATTCCTGGTTTGTTTCATTATTAATGGTACCTGATCTCCATTTGTTGCAAAATATTAGTTTTTTTTTCACCAATTCACTTCGTAGGGAGTATGAAACGGAGAGCGAGCAGGAAGAAGGGTGGGTGGGTTGGCGAGGGGGGTGTTTGGCGTCGAGGATAAAGGGGAAGGGGTACAGGGGGAAGGAAAAGACCAGAGGGAGGCCACAATGGCTACAGAAACCCCTGGGAGGATAATTTCCGGCGGTTGGTATCGCGAGAAAAACGAAATTAACGACATCAATGATGGCGAAGTGATCAAATCTCCCCTGGTGGTCAGTTTAACTAACGGGCGCATGCACTCACATAAGTAGGTGACAACTAAACTCTATACACTTCTTGTAGCAGTTGCTAACTAGTTTTTACTGTTTTTATAGCTTTCGACCCAATCTGAACCCACACAACATTTTCGAAAGTGATAAAGCTAAAACATATAAATATAATTATTATGGAATTTCCGTTGTCTCCTACTCTGCATAAAAAAATATCTTACATACAACTTTTTCTCTTATTGTAAATTTGATTGTATGCTTTCTATTAGATAGATTAGGAGTATGGCATTGATACCAAGAATAAACCAACCCATTTATATTGTTTCAATTCTATTTGTTTATTGTTACGTCATATAGCTTCCAAAATATATATAAAACAGGAGCACCTGCTAAGGTTTGAACGTCACACCTCGTTTCTCTAACCTAGAGCGCTGAGCTATCTAGTGCTCCTTTACACATTTGACTGAGCATATTACAATTTAAAGTACATCTGTTTCCATTCACAGAACAAATGCAATTATATTCTCTTTTCAATGAAACAATGAGTTAAATGAATACAGCGCAACTATTATCTGTTCTATCTTTCTCTTTGTCTCTCTGTCTCTGTCTCTCTCACTTGTTCTTTCATCATCTCTCTTTCTCCCTCTCTTACACTATGCAATATATCTCTTTCTCTCTCATTCACTCACGTTCTCTCTTTCTGTCTTTCAAATGGTTTTTCTTTGTGAAACCATTTTGACATTTAAGTTTGCAATAGTGATTACGACTTTCGAGAAGGAATCCGTCTGAATCCTATCTGTTCTCGAGATCTGGTTTTTTTTTTGGTCCTATTATGCGTTCCTCCCACATTATTTCTCGCCAAATAGAATTACAACATTTGACTCGCCAGGAAAGCGAATTAGAGATGCCAGTCTGGGAGGGGAGCAAAGGCACTCAGCTTGGATAAAGTCATTACATATTCATTGAAACTCAGCATTAAAATGAGAAAAGCCAGAATTGTTGGAAACGTGGAAACCAGTGTTCGGTTGTACCCAGTTCAAATTATATGTATTGTTTTTACTGATATTTTAAAGGTTACTGTTTTCACCATATCCATCACCATCTGCTCGCTCACCTAAAGATTTAGAGTATTTTGTGGGGCGGGGGATTCTTTTTAGGCAATATTACTTAATGAAGCTCTGTGCATAACAAAAAACTCGTACTAACAGAAATTAATTTTGAGGACCCGGCTTCCAACCAGTGTTTCCACGTTTGAGTATCGATGGGGCTCCTTAACGACTTGAACCGGCGTCAGTGTCATGTGACCAGCTAACATGGAAACTCGAATAGCTGCTATGTCTCTGTGTGACAGCAGGACCGGGGGTCAGACGGTAGTGTTAGGATGCGTTAAGGGGATATCCTAGTTGTTAAGGGTGAACGATAGGAAACCAATCAACGAACAAACACAATTTAATGTTCATCTTTGTGTAATTGAACGCGACAGAAGGGACTGTACATCTTGGTGCTCCAAGTGAGGCAATCAAATCACTTATAACATCCCAAAATTAAAGATCTGAACAACACTAGTTATTTCATAGTGCCGACTCTTTTGCAATGTAGAAATAGTGTCAGATGTGGCTTGGATTTAAATAACTACAGGGAAGTAAACATCTTTAAAAAGTGCGAATAAATTTTTTTTAAATTCTTTTTTATTAAAAAATTGAACTATTTCAACATTTTCTCATTGATTCTCGATTGTAAAAGAACAGCTTGTACAAGTCCGTCACAGCAAAAGAATTTCTTTTTTCAAAGCACAATTTCGGAGTTTCTCTGTGCGCTGCGCTGACGCTCCGAGCAGCTTCTTTGTTACTTGGTGTAAGAACCAGACATTAAGTTTGTTATATAATTATTGTTTCACAAAAATAATAATGATCCAGAAGAGTATGAAATGGCTGTCCTCTATTTATTTCTCTTACAGGTGTGTACTTTAAACATTTATCATGTATTTTAATTATCGCATGCATGTTCTGCATTCCACCTAAACCGTGTGTCGCGTATTTTACTTCACGCACATGTGTCACGTATTTTACTTCACGCACGTGTGTCACGTATTTTACTTCACGCACGTGTGTCGCGTGTTTCGGGTATTGCATGTGTCCTGTGCTTCGCTTATTGCATGTGTCCTGTGCTTCGCTTATTGCATGTGTTATGTGTTTCACTTATTGCATGTGTTATGTGTTTCACTTATTGCATGTGTTATGTGTTTCACTTATTGCATGTGTTATGTGTTTCACTTATTGCATGGGTCCTGTGCTTCGCTTACTGCATGTTTTCTGTATTTCGCTTATTGCATGGGTCCTGTATTCCAATTGTTCCGTGTGTCCTGTATTTCACTTGTTCCGTGTGTCCTGTATTTCAATTATTGCATGGGTCCTGTATTTCACTTGTTCCGTGTGTCCTGTATTTCACTTGTTCCATGTGTCCTGTATTTCACTTGTTGCATGTGTCCTGTGTTTCGCTTATTGCATGTGTCCTGTATTTCACTTGTTCCATGTGTCCTGTATTTCACTTATTGCATGTGTCCTGTATTTCACTTATTGCATGTGTCCTGTATTTCGCTTGTTTCATGTGTCCTGTATTTCGCTTATTGCATGTGTCCTGTATTTAACTTGTTGCATGTGTCCTGTGTTTCACTTATTGCATGTGTCCTGTATTTCGCTTATTGCATGTGTCCTGTATTTCACTTGTTGCATGTGTCCTGTGTTTCGCTTATTGCATGTGTCCTGTATTTCGCTTATTGCATGTGTCCTGTGTTTCGCTTACTGCATGTGTCCTGTATCCCTTGCCAGCATGTTCATCATCGTACGCGGGTCAGCCCTGGTCTACATCGACACGAGCCTGTCGGGCGAGGATGAAGTCCTGGTGGCCACCCCAGCCCCATCTCCAACCAGGGACCCGGCAGCGAATCCCCAGGGGTCGCCGGACCTCAGGAAGCGGGGCCGCGCGCAGGACCGGTCCAAATACGGCCGTTACATCATGAGATACGGTAAGTGTTGCCTGGTGATGAGGTTGCGTTTGTCGCGCCAGGTCTAACGTCATTGCTATATAGGTAATATTTTGGATGGGTCCAAAGACTGATGTCAGACAGTAATACGTGCTGTCACACAGAGACAGAGCGGGGATACCATCACTCATATCTTAGTACTAACACCGATCCAACCAGAAGGACACGAAATCGTACAAAAAAAGGTGAATCCATCGAGGCTTTCGAACCAGGAACCTTCCGTTTGGGGCACCAACGCACTACCACTTGCCCCAGTTTGTCTCCCCTGCGGTTGGGAGGCGTGGTAGATTTGTTGCGTTTGTGCTAAGGCGTCATTTTCCTTATCAAGAGGTCCGACTTCGAGCCTCGCTCAACCGTCGCGGTATTCCATCCGCCTGTTAGAAAGAGACAACTCTGAGAGATGCTCGCTTTCCTAATATTAAGGTATTTTTTCATTGCTTCTCTGGGACGAGAAAAAAAATGAGACGAAACGTATAAGATATTCGAGAATCACAATACTGCTCAGCTGTGGTTATACGAAGATCAAGTTTTTGTAATTACTTTATAAGACACTTTCTCTTTTAACATAGGGACGAATAACTATAAAAGGTAATTATGCAGCACTATATCACAGTACTATATTATTCATCGATAGAATAAATAATTTACAAATTCGTTTTTTTAAATGATTTCTGCCTTTCTGGGGTTATCCTTCACTGCAGCTAGTCCGCCATCTCTGTAAAGGTCTACATTAATGCGAAGTCATACAGTTCATATAGTAGATAGAGTCCAACAGCTCGCGTATTTCAGTTCCATCAAAGTTACCCATCGTTATATCGAAATAAGATCTTTTTTACACCATACCTGATCGTCTTTGTATAATTTTGTTCTTTTGGTGTTTACATTATTTTTTTTTCTGTTCTTCAGTTATTGTTGTAAACTTTGAGGAAAGTTTCAGGGACTTAGTAAGCAGCTTGGGGTAAATGGAAGGGTGAAATTCACATATATCGAACGATATAAATGTTAGGTTAATTTTTTCATTGATGTTGTTGAATCAGTCTATAACGTCAGATTAGGATAGTCAGTAATTGTCAGAGCCGTAAAAAACAAGACAACTAAGATCATACTGTGGAGAAAAACCACCGACAGAATAAAGACAAAATAAAACGCAGCAAATGTTTATATTTTTGTAAATTTAAATGTCACAGATGTGCTAACCGACGATAAGAACATGGCATGTAATGCTCTTGGAAGCTGGAGATTGGTGCAAAATAAAGTTTGAAAGGCGCAAATAAAGGAGACGTATAATTACTATAATTTCTTCCTAAGCACGTTATCATAAACGTGAAACGCAAAAACTATCGTGCTGTCACAAAATCATATAAAAAGGTAATAAATCATAACTTTATAAAATTCACAGAGAGTATATCTAACACAGGTTTGTCAGTTACAAATGATTGATTTTGATGAGTTCTGGCAAAACCTGAGGATCCTGTTTAATCAACACTTATGTTGGATACCTTTTTGCACTCTGTCTGCCATACTACTGGGTGTCTTGGAGACCAGATCTGCACTCTTTGAGGAAAACAAAACTTGTTAACGTTCAAATAAAAGCATCACCATTTTTAAAGATTATTATCTATATAAATATTACCCCCCAGTCCTTAGAAAGAAGCGATAATACTAAACGATGCATCTTAGCAGATTGAATTGGGCCATTGTTGAGAATTTTAGCGGGATTTTATTGTGACTGGCGTGTTATTCATAAATACCTTTCAACACGTTCACCCATCTTAAACACAATCATAACTCATCACCAAATTACTATTTATATTTTGCTTCTTTTCAAAATTAAACAGAAAGTGTCTTTGAAGTGAAGTTTTGATATTTCCATGTCTTGGGAATAAATAGGTACATTACTTAGAAAGGATATGACCAGGCATTTATTTTGAATTCAGAAGAATATTTAACAGAAGCCTAAATTGACGTGTTAGTTTATAGTTTTATAATTTGAGAGTAGGCGCGTATTTAATACTATGTAGTCATACTTTGTGCTATTTCATTTTTCTTTAAAAGCATTACTATTTTAGGCGTTTCTGACGTGGCAGTTTGAGTTAGATTAAAATGTGATTCTTTTTGAGCATTCTTGCCTTTTCATAATGACTAGAGTTAACAAAGACACTATCTTACACAACTGAAGCAGCGTTTTTATGTACAGATTAAACTGTTTGATAATTCCAGTCTATGCATTTTGAAGATCTCAACAATGACTCATGTAACATTCTCAGTACAACTTCGTTTGAGACAGGATTGAGATATAGATCTATATTGTGATTTAGAATATTGTGATGTAGAAGTCTAGATCTTTCTTCGTAACTAGATGAGAATCCACAAAATGTTTTTTTCTATTTTCTTTTGTAACTGATAAGTGTAATTTTGACGGAAATCAATGGGATAAAGATCAAGCCTAGTCGTAATTTTTACTACAATCTTTTGTGTAGGTTTTATACCTATATTTGGTAAGTTATAACTGTAGTCTAAAATTGAATGAGAAGTGTGTATTTGTATTTTACACTGTCAAAGAGATTGCGTTTCATACCAAGAATCGAGAGGTATTGACGAAAGATGGCAAATGAGTAAAACAGCTGGGAGACAAAAAATCCCTACACTTTTGTCCAGATTTTTTAGCAGCCAGCAGGGTTTCGTCGCTCACCTAAAAAGACAAAAAAAAGACACATGAAACGGTTTTACTTCCACTGGCTTCAGCTTGTTCCCTGTATTATCTTTTGCAGGCGCAAATCCGCAAGCGTGGATTAGGCTGATCTCCCCCCTTTTATTTATCTCCATAACTCTTTCTTTCTTATTCTTTCTCTTCCTCTTTGGGGTTTACATAGTTCATCTGCTGAATTTGGGACACGTCGTTATCGATACTTTTGAAATAATCAATACAATTCCTTTCATTCAATTTATTTTTCGCTTCATGCTCAACACAAGTTTCTAATAAGTTACAGAAAAAACCTATAAGCGCATTTTTTTTTTTAATAATATGAAAGTTAATTTAGGTAGATCTCATGTTCACCAATACAGCGGTATAATTATCAGTTGCATTTTGGCGAGTGTCACTTACGCCATAATCGTAGCGTCAGAGACTAAAAGACAGTACTATTCCACACTCTCTGGTAGCATGGTGACGATATGCAGTAACACCCCCACCCTCTCCACCTCTCCCCGCCCCTCATTTCCCCAGAGCTGGGCCACAGTTTCGGCGAGGCTGCGCTGCTGGCCGAGGACAAAGCACGGAACGCCACTGTGGTCGCAGACGAGCCATGCGACTTCCTAGTCATAGACCAGGCGCTCTTCGACAGGGGTCTAAAGGTAGGCGACTTTCTAGTCCTAGACTAGGCGCTCTTCAACATCGACAGGGGTCTAAAGTTAGGCGACTTTCTAGTCCTAGGCCAAGGGCACTTCGACAGGGGTCTAAAGTTAGGCGACTTTCTAGTCCTAGACCAAGGGCACTTCGACAGGGGTCTAAAGTTAGGCGACTTTCTAGTCCTAGACCAAGGGCACTTCGACAGGGGTCTAAAGTTAGGCGACTTTCTAGTCATAATCCAGGCGCTCTTCGACAGGGGTCTAAAGGTAGGCGACTTTCTAGTCCTAGACCAAGGGCACTTCGACAGGGGTCTAAAGTTAGGCGACTTTCTAGTCCTAGACCAAGGGCACTTCGACAGGGGTCTAAAGTTAGGCGACTTTCTAGTCATAATCCAGGCGCTCTTCGACAGGGGTCTAAAGGTAGGCGACTTTCTAGTTCTAGACCAAGGGCACTTCGACAGGGGTCTAAAGGTAGGCGACTTTCTAGTCCTAGACCAAGGGCACTTCGACAGGGGTCTAAAGTTAGGCGACTTTCTAGTCCTAGATCAAGGGCACTTCGACAGGGGTCTAAAGTTAGGCGACTTTCTAGTCATAATCCAGGCGCTCTTCGACAGGGGAAGCTTAAATTGGAGTTTAGTAATAGGCCCAGCCCTCTTAGACAAAGCCATAAGGTAAAGATCGTTAATTATTTTGGGTTCAAAGGTCTTGTCCAAAAAAAGAAATGTAAAAACTTCAATGGTACTTTACACGCTGATAATCTAAAAACAGAGCAATTCTGTGTGTCTGTAGTATCTCTCGTACAAAAAAAAAACATTTAAAAAAAGTTGAAATGGCTATCCAATTTGAAACAGAAGCTAAATGTAGCTATTAGGCTGATGCAGCCACATAGCCCATACATATTACACACCATTCCTGTTTAATTCCCAAACCTCATTGTCATCTAGCTGGAGGATTAACTGAAACTGCTTCTTAAAGAAGTCCACACAGAAACAATATATTTGTTTAGATAAGAAAACCGGGCCCCGCTTCTTAAAGAAGTCCACACAGAAACAATATATTTGTTTAGATAAGAAAACCGGGCCCGCGTTATTTGTCCAGCACATTGAAATACATTTTTGCTACAATCTCAGTAATGACTTATTGCGTTTTGTACCACACGGTCCCCATCTGTTCTTACTCAATAGAATGGCTTTACTTTAACCAAGTCAAATGTATTTTCCGCCAGATCACTTGGTGTTTCTTTTTCAAAATTTCAACTTAACTGTAAGTAAAACACTTTAATCCATGACCAAAGGTATCTGTGCAGTATCATAATAGTTTCTTCGTCTGTCTTCGCCGGACACCGCAGTGACAGGTTTGTCTCACTGAGACTGCGCAGCCACGCCCACTGTTTCAACTTCCGCCCTCGCCCCACCTAATTTTCTCGCGCCGTAAATGGAATTAGTTGTTCTTGTTTTTCGTATATTGATTTGACCCTACCCAACGCATTTCAAATGTTTCCAATCATTTCTCTGTTCTTCGATTCAATTCAATTTGCATTTTTATTGCCGATTGGCTAGACAGTGTGGAGATCTTCAATTACAACTTAAAACTATCTATCTCTTTCTATTTGTCTTAAATAAGCAATATGGGATTGGCGATTGGTCAAACCAGCCTGAGATTCAAACACACCGAAAGGAAGTAAAAATACGTCATTGCCAGTGACTAAAGTTTAATACGCGTGAAACAAAAGATTGGTTTCCTGTTTTTGATCAAAGCCATTTATCATAGTAAGTTGATGAAACAGTGATGTGCTGATCTACGGAATATGGATGCTAAGTAACTGGAAACGCCTATAACTTTTATAATACAGAAATTATTACATCAATCTATGTGAAATAATTATTTACTTTGTCACTCGTGTTGAAAAACACTTGACTCAGATTTTCTCCGCAGGTGAAACTTTCAACAGGAAGCTGAGACATAATAACGGTTCTGTAGTGTAAGGCAGTTTCACCTCATCTCACGAACAAGAAAATCCAGACAATTTTCCGGATCAATAATCATTTATTAGTACTAATTGAAGACAACGTCATCGTTTCATGTGATGAGACACCAATGATTGAAAAAGTTTGATATAACACCTAGTGAACTATCACATGTTGGGGAGAATGGTAACTTTGAAAATGGAACTGTGATTTTTTCTTAGTGTTTTGTGTCATTATCTATAATAATAACAGATTATAAATATTAATGAACATAATAATACATGTACAGAGAACTAAGGAAATTATATGAAGATGGGAAAATAGTGCTTCATAACGATATTAAAAAGAAACAATACTGCTAATAAAAATTTTGGAAATAAGTATGCTAATAATATTAAATAACGACGCCGATAAAGTAAAGATAAAACTAGATATCACAGGGTTTCTGAAACTAGTGTGATATTTTCAACAAGAAATTTATGCGAACTTTGATATGTTTTGCCAAGATAAAATGTTAACTTCTTTGCACTCATTAATGCTATAAAAAAGAGAGAGATAGATAGATAGATCGATAAATAGATAGATAAATAGATAGATAGATAGATAGATAGATAGATAGATAGATAGATAGATAGATAGATAGATAGATAGATAGAGATAGATAGAGAGAGATAGAGAGAGAGAGAGAGAGAGAGAGAGAGAGAGAGAGAGAGAGAGAGAGAGAGAGAGAGACACCGCCAACAAAGCATTTTATTCATCGATCTAGTGTCGTTATCTCAATGAGTCGACGTCAAGTTGCATGCTACTCCTCTACTCCTAATTTAGGCTTTTTATACACTCTGAAAGCCTCCTGCTTGTCCAGTCATTTATTAAATCTAGTTTCTTCTTGGTCTCTTTCTGCATCTTATCCCCTCTACTCTACAAATATATTCTACAGTGAAACAAGGCGTTTCAGATGATCCAAGTATCTCAGAGTGTTGTTTATAATGCGTACTAATTTGTGCCTTACTTTGAGGAACAAAATTAATATACCCCTTCGTTTATTTCTATGCCCTTCAACTTATACTTTCCATCCGACAAACTGTCCATAATTATTTCAAACCCTGTTACATAATTTTTGCTGTCTCTGTTTAATCTATTTGTTCCTCAAGCCTTCAAAACAAAGGAATCATTACACGACCTTTTTAGCCTAAATTTAGTTTTCTACTAACAACGAGAAACGTCTGTATGTTTTTAATTGGATATAATCTTGCGTTGGCAAAAGCAATTCAGTTTTAATTTCCGCTGTGTTCCTTCCATCCTCTGTAATTTGTTGGCCAAGGTATTCAAAAGATTTTCTTGTTCAAGTTGTTTGTCGACAAAATTTATATCAATGTCGCTAGCGTTCTTTGATATCATCACAGACTCAGTTTTGTTGACATTCATGTAAAGGCCCATTTCTTTGACAGTGTTTAGTTTCTTCTGAGGATTTTATTTGTTTTCATCTAAATTAATAGTAATAATTATAAGCGTATCTCAGAATTAAAAGCAATATATATATATATAAGAGCGAGGGCGAAAGAGAAAGGGAGAGAGAGAGAGAGAGAGAGAGAGAGAGAGAGAGAGAGAGAGAGAGAGAGAGACAGAGACAGACAGAGAGACAGAGAGACAGATAGAGACAGCGCGACAGAGAGATAGAGAAAGAGATGGAGGACGACAGAGAAAGAGAGAGAAGCAATAGAGAAAGATTAAATTAAAATACGGAAAGTTGATATTAAACCTTAACCCAATAACTGCATAACCACCTGTATCCTTAAGTCATTTAACATTTTCCCTCACAGGCAATCCAAGAAAGTGAATATGCAGAGATCTGTAACTTTGTAGAGAGCCACATATTCTTCCGGCATATGTCACCAAAATTCAAACACCTGCTGGAGCTGAGCTTGCGCAGAGAGTTCTACCCTTTCGATTCGGTCATCATCAGGCAAGGGGACCCCACCACGGCATTGTACTTCATCCTCAGGTGAAGGGAAAGTTAGGGAATTTAAAAACAGTTACGCTTATAACTTGAAAAAAAGAGACAATTATGGTGAATGCCATGTATTTCACACTTGCCTCTCTGTCTTCCGCAGCCACAAGGTTAACATATGTGTGGTCTTTGATGAGCCAAACATTTGCAATTTAGACCAACGTCATGTTAATAATTACGACCATTACTAAATTACAATAATGTCCAATGAAACGTACCCATGTTTCAAAAGTGCGTACATTTTAAACACTTGTCTTTTTTGTTGTTTCCCACAGCGGGCAAGCCAACATGTTCGTGGAGCCCAACTCCTACCAGAAGCAGTACCCGCACATGTGGCCCTTCGAAGCTGGCATCGATCTCTACTCGCAGGAGTTCGAGTGGCTCAGGTGGACACACAAACCGCCCTTGCTATAGTTATGGATGTTAAGAAATACCAAAGAAGAAATTATGGGGCACTCTAGAAAAGCTGTAACAGACTGCTTACTGCATAAAGGAGTTTAACGTGAAAATTGAAGAAGGAGAAGAAGAAGAAGAAGAAGAAGAAGAAGAAGAAGAAGAAGAAGAAGAAGAAGAAGAAGAAGAAG
>RQTK01000013.1:720141-751473 GCA_003991915.1 Elysia chlorotica
CCCCTTCCTTTCCGGCACCAGGTTCGTGAACGAGCGGATCAGCGACCGATTCACCAAGCAGCTGCTGGAGCACGGGCCGGGCTTTGACGACTACGAGACGTCCGACGTGAGCCTCAACGTCCTGGAAAACCGCATCCGCACGTTCTTCACCAAGCAGGTCCAGTCAAGACAGGATTTGAACCTGCCGCCCCTTAGGCGCTTCAAGCTCGATCTAGAGGTAACGTGCAGGCTGCACAACATTAAAATTACAATTAATGTCTCTACTAACTTGGTGCAGAAGATGTTATACTAGGTGAAGAGGTGTTCTTTCATATAGAACCTGTTTAAGATAATTATAATTTTAATTGATGAACTGATCTCTTATGAACATAGGACAAGTAAAATTAAAAGGTAAGTTGTGTTTGATAAAAGGCCAAAATTTACTTTCACTAATGCTCTCGTATAAAAAACCCTCATGGAAACATAATTATGCCATTTTAAAGTAGCAGAAAATAATTTACAATCTGCGATTGAAACAACGCTCTATGTTTTAAATATTGGGCGTTTGTGTTCTCATTACCTTAACTGATGTTAATTGCTGCTTGTGCACTTCTTATAACGGTTATGTTTTACCTTTCACAGGACGCCGACGTGAATCTTCCCAAACCCGGAGGAAAAGTTTGGATCCGCAAAAGGTTGTGTCGCTTCGCCAACAGTGAAGTCAAGGTAGGTCTGCTAAACTGGAACATTCACATGATGGCCTGGTTGACTTCGAATAGTATCTACTTCTTCGTGCCACTGATATTCTATACAATTCCTTTTACGCTAAATGTTTTTGTTTTAAAAAGGCGTTTGGTAGCTTATTAGGAGTTTTACGCACTGTCCAAGATGTATTTGTGGATTGTCTCAATCAAGTGAAAATCGACGAGCAATTAAAATGAACCAGTGATCACCGACGGTTTGAACCCTCCACAGGTGAAGAACCACGAGCACGTGCGCTACCACATGGTCCCCGAGCTGCCCCAGTTTGACCACGTGAAGAAAACCAAGGTCATCATGCACCACCTGCTCTCAGGGAAGCTGGCACCCGGAAGTAATTCACAGCCAGGGTCACCGAGGAAAATGGCGGCTGCGGCGTTTTCCAGTGGAAACAGCTTCTCAAAGACATGAACAGTCCACCCGCAGTCATAGGTCTAGTTTTCAAATCACCAAGCCTCTTTCCAGTATTACAGCTGCAAGGTTTCATTTCAGATTTGATTTGAAGAATTGTGGAACCAGTTTCTTATTTAACCATGTTTGTATGTGTTAAGTATCGAATATGAAGAGTATATGAAACAAAAATTGAATTTGTTTCTATGTATTTTAAATGTAGCATGGTTAACTTTAAAATAACACAGACCAAATCAATCCTACAAATGTTTCTACTCTTGTTCATTTTATAATGATAGTTGAGAAAATAATCTAAGCCATGCAAGATTATGTTAATATTGGAAAGATGACACGGGGCGTCGAAACATCAAGATGCAAGTCTTACGATGATGGCGGGATTGTTTAAAGTAACATAATAGCGTTTTTTCTTGACGTGGAGAAATGTTTCAAGCATTTTATGGTACGATTCTTCACTTGGAAAGCGAGCATATTTTGATTCTACCTCTGTAAAACATCAATATCGTCCTGTTTTATAAAGTATATTTTTTTCGCGCACCAGATGCTATACATGATTGCTTGTGTTGGTAATTGGGTCGTAATTACAAAGTGGCGGTAGCTTACGCCGCGTCTTAACAATATGCAAATAAGACGATTTGTAAGCTACCGCGAAGTTGTACTTACGACCCGTAATGTGGTTTCATTTTTAAAGAGACATATTAAGTACTTTTTTTTCAAACTTTAAAATTCTTAAGAATATTTTATAGAACTAAATATATGAGGGCACAGTGTCCACCACTAAAGTTTTGTTTATTAATATATGGACAACTGAATAGTTCTTCGTCAAGAGGTCTGTATGTCTGTCTTGTACTTGCAAAAAGGTTTTCGTAAAAACATTTTTATGGTTTTAAAAATGTAAGAAAAAGTAAAAAAGAAATAGTATGTCTTTCAATTTCAAATTTTTAGAAAAACCTAAGGATGTTAATCATCTCTTAGTACTTGGCTTTTTTCTTATAAATCATTATTGATGATAAAGTTGTTATTAATTATTATTGATGATAAACTCGTTTCCCTTGTTTTTTATATCACAGAAGCAAATATAAAAAAAAACGTTTGCTTTCAAATAAAGTATTGTGCCTTTATGCATTTGTATAGTGTTACGAGAAATCACCTAATCTGCACCTTAATATGAAGGCAATAAAATGTTGCTTTTGTTTATTGCAAGAATAAATCTTCAACCAAAGAAAAATATCCACTTTTTAGATCTTCTTTTTTCAACTAAAATTATTAGTAATTAGTAAACTAGTATTGTTTGGGGTAACCTAGAAAGAAACAACAAAAAAAAAAAACATTACGTTCCAGCGCATACAGTTAAAGTTCGGTTTAAAATCAACATTCCGAGAGTATCTGCAGAAGTTATTGTTATTATTTAAAGGAGAAGCCTAAAAATGTAGATGTACCAACTTCCTTGTAGCTGTTTCTCTATTTACCTGAAGGCAACAAAGCAAACTTAAGTTGCTTTTGCTTTTCCCACATTTCCTTAAAAAAGGAGACTGCGGTACCACGTGAGGTTCGAACCTCCAAGCTTGTACTCGTGCGGTCACAGCACTAGCGACTGAGATATCTGGTGATCCTTACTGTTTGCAATCTACATGGCTATCCACATTTAAGTAGAATGGCTCACTTTTTTAATTATAAGGGAAACAAACATGAAAATTCGTTTTGCAGAATATTTACTGAGTTGTCTACCATAACCTTATGTGTGAAAAATCTAGTGTCAACAACTATGCCGTCCTAAATAGGTTGTAATAAAAGCGAATGTTTAGGTAGATGTAGAACTAATCCGCAAGCCCGTTATCTTCTTCTTTTCGCTTTGTAATAAATTAGTTCAATATAATTCAGAATGATTTGAGGTGCGAGAGTAGAAAAATATTTTGAACAGAAAATAGAGGTAAAAATATTTCCACACGTTTATTAAGTTAAGAAGGTCTTTAAACACATTTTCACCAGAAAACAACGAAAGAGGAACTAGTTTGATGTTAAAAAGGGCTTTAAAATTTTTTTTTAAAAATATCATGACTTTGTTGTCTCCTTTTTCTAACCCATTATACCGGTTTATAGATTTTCATATAAATACACCATTTTTTCTAATCTTGTCAACAAAGATATAACATATAAACGGATGAAAACCTTAAAGCCGTCTGTTCGTAAAATTTTAATTTGTCGTTTCTCAGCCCGTGTTTGAAACGTTTATGTTGCCACACAAATTACCTCGTTTGGAGTTGTAGAGTATACTTACTGTCTCATTAGCGTTGAAGTGATCGGTCCGTGAGAAACAGATTAAAACATCTCTAATAGTCCTTCAAGATTTTTTCACTTAGTGAACGATGAAAGCGTTATTGCCCTTGGCGAATTAAGGCGATCAGACTGTGAACATGGTTGGTTTGAACCATCAGGGAGGATGTCCAATCCAGCCTCGAGAGTCTGAACCTTTAACAGTGATGTTTTCCTTGGGATTGTTCAAATCACGCCGGAGGATTTGTTTACGTAGATGTAGATATCCAGCACGCAATTTCATGGTAAACCAAAAGCACACAGGTTTCAAAAGTCGAGGAATATTGAAGCTGAGTAGGACACCCCTAATGAAACTTAAGAGACAATAAGAGGGAGAGACCCACAGAGAGAGAGAGAGACAGGGAGACAGAGAGAGAGAGAGAGAGAGAGAGAGAGAGAGAGAGAGAGAGTGAGAGGCAGACAAACAGACAGACAGACAGGCAGACGGACAGACAGACAGACGAACAGAGACAGAGAGAGGTGAAGGAGGGAAAGACATCCAGAAGTTAGGGATGCATAGGGACAAGAAAAGTGTATACATAAAACTAAAGAGATGTTAAATATATAGTTATCGCTTACATGGTTATTTGAAATCAGTTTTCTCGATCGAATGTGCAGATTCAATCTGTCTTAGAATGTACTGATCCAGATAATACTATAATGCCATAAAGCCTGTATGCATATTCTTAAGAGGGTTTTTACAATTTTACAACATTGAGTCGTTAAAAGAGATTGCTTTTATTTAAATCACCATTATAAAAAAGAGAATGTTAAAGGAATAACCATTATGGTACTGTCAGAAACATTTTCAGAGATGAATTTGTTGTAGTGTCAGGAACGTTTTCGGGAAGCCTCAATGTTGACTGTGAAGATTAAGTCACGCGTAACATCTGTTACAATCGGCTGGATTGTGCTAGTTTTTTTTTTTATACGGATTTGATCTGTCGGAAACATTTTGCTTGTGATTGGATTTGTCTTCCTTTTTTTTTCCTCTTTCGCACTGATAAGTTTTCGAGAGCTGGCCTGATTGTGTATATGCAATGAGTTTTTTTTTACTTTGGCCAAGTCATTAATTTTTTAAATCACTTTGATTATCAATATTCTCTGCAGGTTTTTGTTTCTTGACCAAATAGAACCTTCAAAGCAAATTATAAACGTTATTGAGTGTGATAAAATGTTTTATTTGTTTCGAGATAAGACCGAGTAAAAATTCGGTTGCACTACAACTATGTTTTAAAACCACTAACCGAGTCCGCGTACACCGTTATATTATTTATAAAATACTGACCAAGTTTACACTTCTATATAATCCGTGACAAACTGACAAATTTAAATGTCTGGTTACGTCTCAATATTATGTGTAAAAACTGAGTTATTTTTAGGTAAGATCACAGTTTTATGTGTACAACTCTCGTTGAATAAAACTCAGGTAACACCGCAATATTATGTTTGAAATACTGATCTAGTTAATAGCAGATAATATACTGCAACGTGATGTTTAATCACGATATTTTGCACATTTTCCATCAAATTAATATAAATGTACTTTTACATTTTATCACTTTATTATTTTATACCTTTGTGGTCCCTTTCATCGATAGTTTAACTTAATTGAAAAAAAAAAAAAATGAAATACGAAATAGGATGATAGCGTTAAAATTATACTATTTTGTGAATTGAAGATCTTTTCCAGCCTCCCACACAATTTTTTCATTCCCTGAAACTTGAGATATGTCTTCTGGTCCTTTAAATTAACTATTGCTAACAACTAAAAATAAATGGTCACTGCATAGAACACTTTTACCATATGAAACTCGGACGTTCCACTGTTCCCAAATGGCGAACGTGAGATTAATGATGAGAAAATTAAGGTTGCCAAATTTTTTCATTTGAAATTAGTTCAGAAACATATAAAAAAAAACGATCCACATGACATCTGAAGATGTTTATTATATGGATCTTTATAACACTAGATATGGGACCTTCGGGAACAAGCGGATTAAAATGGATAGGCGGTTCACTCTCTCCGGTCAGTGTGCTAACGTCGGGCGTCAAACTAATTCAACTCAATTCAACTCTCCGCTCAGTGCTAATTTAGAGTGGATTATGGAGAGTCGACCATCGCTAGGACATGCTTATCACGGAGTCGGGCTGACTGAGGCAAATCCGCTCGCTCTCTCACTGATTGGCCACTGAGCTTGGAGACAGCCTCCTCCCATGCTGCTCCGAGGGTGAGTGAAATGGCTCAACGTGTGCACGTAAACAGTCCAACAGTTTATTTTTCTCTCAGAACTGTTTGATTTAGCCTCTCCCACACACTTTCTATCTTTGTCTTTCTTCGTCTAGATTTTTCTCCCTCTCTGTCTAACCATTCCTAGTTTCATACACTGAAGTTTTTTAAGACTCTCTCTCACTGTCTCTCTTTCTCTCTCTCCTTTTTATAACTCTCTTGGTCCGATTCCTTCATTCTCTTTCTGTGGGGCCGTGGTGGCCCTGGCGTACAACCTTCGCATTCGACGCAAAAAGTCCTTAGTTCGAGCCCTGGCGATTTCACTCCCTAGTGGTTGGGTCGGTGTCAGTATAATGTGAGCGGCTGAGACAAGAGTCATAGTATGCCCGCCGTGTGTCGTGTGTGACCGCACATAAAATTGTCAGACGTTTGTATTGGGGCCCGTCCACAATATAGCCTATATACTGTTGATGTTGGACGTTAAACCAACTCAACTACTACAACTACTTCCCTTTCTCTCTATAGTACTCTATATCCCCTTATCACCATCTATTTAGTCTACGTAGAAATTATACATTTTATAAGCCCTTTAATTTTTTAAAATCTGAAATAATTTTGTTTTTCCCTTACGCCCGTTTCTCCTTCTCTGAATGTTTTTTTTCCCTTTATCCCCCAACCCCTCTCTTTACCTTTGATTTATCTCATTTCCAATTCCTCACCTCTCTCTTTTCACATCACCTCCTGTTCTCTCTATACTTGTCTCTGTTCTCCTCTGTCTTGGACCTCCTCTTTCCATCTTTCATATCTTTTATCTCCCTCTATCTCGTTCCATCTATCTCTATATTTTTGCCTCTATCACTCCACCGCTCTCCATCTCTCTTCATCAGTTCCCCCTTTTCTCTCCGCCCCTCCTCTCTCATTCAATCTATTTCCCTCTCTCTCTCTCTCTCTCTCTCTCTCTCTCTCAAAACCCACCCTCTACCTATTTCTTCCCACTACTCCCTTTAATCTTTTTATTTTACCATCTCTTCCCCCCCCCCCCCACACATCTCTGCCCTCTTTCTCCTCCCCCCCCCCCACAAACTCTGTCTCCCTCTTTCTCCTCCCGAACTCTGCGTATTCACGGCCAACCAGCTCAGAAGGCTTGGCACACAATGTGCTGTGACACCTGGAGGTCGACCAAGGCCCGGCCAATTTTCTCGCTGCTTGTTTAAATTGTTACATGCAGAGCTGGAGGTCTGGAACGCAGGAACTGCCACATCAATAACGAACGGTACCACCCGCCATAAACAATGTTAAAATTATCTTTGTTTCACGGTAATTTGACATCAACTGACAAGGGTGCTGTGAATCAATTTGTGGCTCAAAGCACACAGTATTACCAATCGAATTGATAAGAGTTTTAACATTTTTTAAATCTAAATTTTGCTTCTAGCAATCGTCATTATTTACAGAGGTAATAGGGGTTAATTGATTTATCAGGTATTGTTTTTATGGGTCTAATTTTTTGTCGTTGATCATATTTGCATCGATATAAACAGCACCGGAAGAAAAGTCTTTGAAAAAAATTATAATAACAATGGGCATCCAACATCATAAGGACACAATTATCTAAGATCTTAAGGCAAATCAGAAGGGAAAAAGCTACAACTAGCCTTGCGGCACTATAGAACCTTCCATAAGTGCATTTTTCAAACATCGGCAGGATCAGACATGAGAGGCGCTGCAATATATATAGACTGCACAGCCAAGCCGCTTTCATGGTTGAGTTGAGTTGAGTTGGTTTTAACTTCCAACATCAGCACTATATAGGCTATATTGTGGACGGGCCCCAAGTGCTACCACACACGAGACAGGGCGGTGATACCATGTCTCAGCTGGTCACATTATACTGCCACCGACCCAACCAGTAGGGAACGCAACCGCCAGGATTCGAACTCGGGACCTTTTGCGTCAGAAGCCGATGTTCTACCCCTGGGCCACCCGCATGGTACGCTTAGACGAAAAGAGCCATGCTTATTTTAAAGGCTTTATACTTATTATAAACTTTAGGGAGAACGTGCTCGCGTTTGACTTACTAAACTTAAAAAAGGGTTGTCACCATTTTTACGAAAAACTAAGATTTAAAAAACATCAACGTATTGGCTTTCCCGTGGACGAATCTTCGACCATTGAGCGGGTTTACCATGACTTCTCTCCCAGTTGTTTTTTTTTAAGTGTTTATGGCGTTTATGTTAAAGTATAGTTTTTTGTTTGGTACAAACAGAAGCGAGACAGGGCGGGGATACTATGACTCCTGTCACATTAAACACCGATCCAACCAGTAGGGAGCGAAATCGACAGGGCTTGAACCCGAATCTTTTGCGTCGGAAGCCGATGCTCTACCCCAGGGCCACCGCCCACCCCCCTTTCATTCGCACGCTTTGTGTGCTTAAGAATAATTCGTACCGTTCCGAATTAGTCATTCTTCAATGAGCGATATTGCTTGATCAGAAAATGAAAGCGAAGAGCAGAGCTGAGGCCCGCCGACTCAGTTATGGTGAAATCGCGGTTATTTCACTCTAAGCCTGTGTAACCCCCTCTCCCCCACTATCTCTCTCTCTCTCTCTCTCTCTCTCTCTCTCTCTCTCTCTCTTTCTCTCTCTCTCTTTCTCTCTTTCTCAGTTTATGTCTTTCCGTCCGTGTGTCTCACTGTCTCCCCCTGCCTCTCCCCCTCTCTATATCTTTCTCTGTCTCTCTCATGCACTGTCTGTCTGTCTGTCTGTCTGTCTGTCTGTCTGTCTGTCTGTCTGTCTGTCTGTCTGTCTGTCTGTTTGTCTGTCTGTCTGTCTGTCTGTATGTCTCTCTCTCTATCTCTCTCTCTCTCTCTCTCTCTCTCTCTCTCCTTCCTCATATTTTACCAAAGCTAACCTACCTTTCTTTCTATCTCTCTCTCTCTCTCTCTCTCTCTCTCCTCCTATTTTGTTATCCTCACGGTTAAAGAAGAAAGCGTCCTCCCCATGGGCATATCTCTGTGCAGGCATTTCTAGCTTTCTCATCACCCCCTCCCCAACATAAAAGCAATGAAAAACAAGCCATAACAAAACAACTCACACACTCGAAATGCGAACATTCTTATATTTCACATGTTATGTACCCAACCACTGTTTCATATAGCCGCTATGTACCACAAGGAAAACTATTCCCGCCAGGAGAATTGTTTCTGGGGTGATTTTTTTGTTTGCGTGGATAGACTTGTCTTGACAAAGTGGGACCTACTGGTGTGTGTTAGAGACAGACATGGCGGGTCTATATATGTATTATATTTTCAATCCATTAGTCCAGAATACACGATAATACAGACAACGGCGGTTCAAGGACTAGCGTCTGAGAGTTTGAAATGCTGCCGCAGCGTAATATAATCTATCATTGGGAGTATCAGAGCTCCTGCCTCTGTCTTTCTAGGTGTACTGGCACAGGAAGGCACTGTTCCCTAGTACATAAGACAACTGTTAAATACAGGGTACATGCTAGCATCATTCATTACATACAAAAGAATCTTAGAATAATATAGTACAGAGCGGTTAGCACACTAAATTTGAGACTTTTAGAATTGGATCTTTAAAGAAAGAACAAACCGATGTTAAATTTCGTTGGTGATGTTTGTTGTTTTTCAATCCCAGTGGCCTACAAAAAATACATAAAGTTAGAAAATTACAGGCGCCCCTTTTAAATCCATGAATATGAAAAATCATGAGGGTCAGATAAAAGGGGGAAAAGGCGGAGGCGAACTGGCGCAAGCGGTAGAGCGTGGATATCCCAATCCAGAAATTCCTGGTTTGAAACCCACGATAAGTAAAAAATGCGTTAACTGATTTCGCCCTCTACTGATTAGATCGGTGTCAGTATAATGTGACCATCTAAAACAGGAGTCACTGTGCAATTGTCAGACGTTTTTATTGGGACTCGCCCCTATAGCCAAATAATGTTAACTTTAGACACAAGAAAAAAACGCCAACAAATATATAAGGACCAAGCACAAAGTCTAAAGTCTAACATCCACCGGAAAACGTAGCAAGAACGTCATTTTGCTGCAGTTCAGCGACCTTGTTATGAGCATGTCACGTGAGCTTGTGATGAGCAGCGGAGGGCAGTGAGTAATGACTCGCTGGGAGAGGAGGGGACACAACCGCGATCTAACTTCTTCCAGAAACTCAGGCCCATTAATAGATTTTTTTTCTCTGGAACTTTATTTAGCCGTGGACGCGCTTAATTATTATATTCTTGAAATTTCTTTTATTTTTAGATTTATCTTATCAAACATAGAAGGGTCCAACATGAAACCAGTGCCGCAAAACAAAAACAACCCCCTCCCCCACAAAAAACCTCCAATACTATCACCCTTTTAGTCACGATACACACTGATTTAGAAGACTCAAACATTTATTTGAGAACTGGGGAAATGACTGTGGCATTGAGCTTACTCCGAAAATTCCAACAATTATTTTATCGGAACACTCGCATCCTAAGAAAAGCTCGGTTTTGTGTGCAAAGATACCGAATATTTCCCTTGTGATTCTTCTAGCTTTGTGTTTCTCGACTCCTGTGTACTATTATTAAGTCCAGTATAGATTTACAACACAGCATCACAATTCTGTTTGATTGGCTGGTTTCAATTGGTTTTTGGCTGTTTTTTATGGCAAGTGTTTAGCGCGCACCAATGGATAAAATGAAAAACATGATTGTAGTCTGTCGCTGTCTCGTTGTTTTCAACTTCCTTTACCTCCCGCACCCATCCCTCTCGCCCCCCCCCTCTCTATCTCTCTCTCCTTAGCACATTCACTCTATCCATCTGCCCATACGTTAACACCCACCGTTTATCTTCGTTTCATGTTTTATGTCTTTATGTTATATTGACTTTCTCTCCTCCCCTGTACCCCGTCTCATGTTTGCACATCATTGAATGCCCTTGTTGTCCCTATGGTGCCATATTACAGCACATTGTTATCATTCTCATAGACTTGTCCTTCACTTGTTTTATTTTAGACTAGTAATCTTCTTGATAATTATTACGCCTAATCCACCGCCGTGTTCTACCATTAAAAAATAGAATAATGTTGATTACTTTCTTTCTGTCAACCTATCTCACGTTTTCATTATCTCTATATCTCATTGTCTCTCTTTGTATATATATCTTTCTCTCTCTCTCTCTCTCTCTCTCTCTCTCTCTCTCTCTCTCCCTTTCTCTCTCCATCTATCTAATAATTATATCTATCTATCTACGAGGGCTGTCCCAGAAGAAAGGTAAGTGAAGCCATTAGTCAGGAAGTATTTGGACAAATTTAATACAATTTTCACACAAAATGTCCTGACCTTTAGTCTACTTTTCAATGTGATCGCTATGCTGATCGATGCATTTTTTCACCTTGAGATGAGAGTAAGTATACTGTCTTTGAGAAAATAACTGCGTCAAGACTTTTCAGCCATGCTAATACTGCGAAAAGTTCTTCATCAGAATCAAACCGTTTCTCTGCCAAGTGTCGCTTGAGGGGCCGAAACAGATGAAACTCTGAAGAGTTGAATCAGGACTTTGGGTAGGGTGCTGTGAAAAGTCCTATCTACATGGTTTAAACCAGTCGTATGGTGTGTGGCCTTTTTATGTTGAAAAACACAGCTCAATCGCCAGTGTATCTTCCGCCATCTAGCCTCACGCAGTTTGCATAGTGATGTACAGTGCCTGGAGGTAATACATGTATTCCCAGGCTGCGAGAAGTCAACCAAAAGGACGCCTTTGCATCCCAAAGCCTTTGCATCCCAAAACAGAGTGGTCATAACTTTTTTGACTGACGGCTGCAGTTTCACTTTTTCACGTTTCTCACTAAAGCGTTGAAGGGGGCTCTGCGGCACTTGCTCTTGCTTTCAATCATCTTTGTTTTTCGAATGTTTTAATTTTTGTTTTGTTTTGCGAATTATAACAGTAACAGGATATATAGAGTAGATACAAGCGACTGGTGTATATAGAATAGTTGTTAATAATAGCAATATAATTATTTATAACAGTACCTTTTATAAAGTTAATAATAATGAACGAGATATGTAGGGAACGCCATTCTAAACAAATCAACAAACATTTTACACAACCACGCAGCTTATAGTTTAACCCCCCCCAAAAAAACAAAAAAAAACAACAAAAAAAACAAAAAAAAACAACAACAAAAAACAACAAAAACACAAAAAACAACAAAAAAAACAACAACAACAAAAACAAAACACAAACAAACAAACAAACAAACAAACAAAAAAACAAGAACAACATAAAAAGTAACAACAAACAAACAAAACCAGCACAAAATTGCAAATGATATTTACATGTAAAGCAATTTATAGTAGCATTCAAATGGAAAGAAAACATTGTTAAGTACTTATAGTCCATTAGAAGTACGTTACATTAAACTTAATCCACCAAGCGCATGTTTTATCAAATGAAGACAAAAAGAAAAGATAATGATGATGTAACATAGAACTGTTTGTGATGATAGTAATTATGCTGATTATGATGATAATGATAGTAATGTTGCTGGTGGTTTTACCTTTACGTTGTAAGGTTTATAATAGATTTGAATATATTTATATATGGGTTTTCAATCATTTGCTTTGGTACCCATCGGGTTGAAACTTTTGAAATGTTCTGAGTCAATATTCTTTGAATAGCTTATTTAGAAATCCCTATTTGAGAGCAAGTTTTGCAACTGTCAGTCCCAAGAGCAAAGTCTCAACAAGCTTGACATTGTCTTGTTAGTGTGAATATGGTGAGCGCCAACACGATGCTCATCCTAAACACTTAATCGTCCGTTTTAAAGTCGTGACTGCCAAATGTTACTTGTTTCATGTTCCTTACATCTTCTACATAAACGCTTTCCCACTTTACATAAATTTAAGAACGAATTTTGCCTTTTACATTTAAAAAAAATCGTATAACACAACGGATTTCATCCTTTGATTCATCACTTAAAAATGGCCAAGGTGACTGAGTATCCGTTAGACAATGGTGTTTACATTTTAGCATGTGGTACGTGACGAATAAATATTAGAATTCCTTTGACAAGTTAAAGCTCGAAAGTTATGGGTTCATTTACTTTACTTCTGGAACATCTATTGCATCTATGTATCTATCTATCTATCTATCTATCTATCTATCTATCTATCTATCTATCTATCTATCTATATATCTATCTATCTATCTATCTATATCAATCAATCTATCTCAATCGCTTGCTTGCTTTATCTACCTCACCTTATCTCTTTTAACGTGCTAGAGTTTTAAATGCTGACGTAAAAAAAAATAGTCATAAAACCATCACCATGCTGTCCAAGCAAGTTAACAATGTTGGAAATGTAGATGTACAAGGGTTGTAAGTTGTCTAATAAGGTTTAACTCAATAAGTACGCTACTGATAGATAAAATTAATCGCTCTTGTCTTGATTATGCTCTATATAATTACAAATTATTTATGTAATAGTACACTCATAATTTAAAAAGTGTTATCTCCACCCAGACAGGCATCCATCCCAATCAGAAGATAACGAGTAATCTAGGATATTTGTTAACAAGCCAAGCAAAGCAGGAGCAATATATTCTTACGATGTAACTAGACTAGCATGCCACAGAAAAAAAAAAGAAAAATATTTATGTTCCATTTTTATCTAAATCTACACAACTTACACAAATAAACAATGTTACGTAATGATACACATGGAAAAATACTCAGCGCATGAGTCTTGTCGTGGTTGGACCATCATCGTTGGGTCTTCGCCGCCCGGGACTATAACGCAAGTGATTTTTTAGAGCTCAAACTGTCTTGAATACACAATTTAGCTTTTAGTCTTAGTGTTTACGGGCTATTCAATTGTATTTGAACTAGACTTGTGCTGAGTAATTTCCCACGTATATCATTACTTAAAATTTTGTATTAGTGTATATCATGTAAACGCTGATTCCTACTATTTCAGATTAATTATATTTCGAACTACCAACTCTCGTTAGTCGTTTGCTATATTCCCCGAGATTTGTTTTGTCCCTTGATGGTACATGTACTAACACCCATGGAGTGAATAGTTTAGCTCTTACAATATCAATTTCCGAAGCATTCAATAATTTCCAAGGCAGTGTACTGTCAAAGGTTAATTTCCGAAGCATTCAATAGTTTCCAAGGCATTGTAATATCAAAGGTTTTATTTTAAATTTGTTGTTTTGCTGTTGATCATTCTCTAAGTAGAAATAATAAAAGGGTTTAAATATTTCTTTCTCAATGGAGATAGAACTCAATCAAACTTAGAAATAGAATATGCAGATTTCTTAAGCCTTTAAGAGAAATGAAACAGCAAAACGAAAAGTACTATCACAGCATGCACAAATGATAATGGTGAGTCTAGCAGGCAGTGAGAACTATCTGGAAGCGAGAGAGAGAGAGAGGAACCTAGATATTAGATAAGAAATGTAACAGGTAGGTTAAATTAATAATGCAGTTGAGTTAATAAAAAATAGATAGGAAAGGGAAAAACAAAGGATAAATAGAAGAAGAACAAAGTACATTAGCGAAAGGAGCACGCGCTTAAAAAAGGGCAGTTTTAGATTCCGATACCCGAATATGCCAGAAAAAGTAAAGCAGGAAAAGTTGATATAAGATCTACATAATCGTGGTTACAATATCTCACGTGACATTGTTATGTCATGCCTAAATATATACCACGGAAGGTTAGAAAAGCTAAGCAAGGTCAGAAAGGTCAAGGTTACATGCGGATGCCCTCTGACCTCGCAGAGGTGACCCTCACCGGGGGATCGGGGCGTGGCGTCCCCACTGCTAGCACGGGAACTGTCGCAACTGGAGGGGGGAGACAATGGGGAGGCGGGGGCGTTCACCAGCTCGCTCTTTATGCAAACTGGGAGGAGGAGGGGAGGGAGGAAGTTTGGTTTAATGGAAAGATCTGAGCATAATTATCTATGTCTTCACTATGATGACAGTGCATGTGCTCAAAGTCGCCATAGGGATCGGTATAGTTGGTTGCATGAATGTGTGAGAAAATAATATATACTGAATGATTGAGATGGTGCGAGGTAGTAAAAGCGTACGTATGTGAAAGTGTGTAAGTGATAGTGTCGATGAAAACCTTAGGGGGACATCAAAATATTTTTCCTTTTGTCAAGTTGGGCAGCCTTTGAGAAAATAGCACAGCGGGATCCCACACGTAAAAAAATGGACAGATATCACGACAGACGCAACGACTGCCGGTCCAGTTTGTTTGGATCCCACATCATTCTGATCGATTCATAAAACTCATTAGCCCCTACTATTTACTGCTGACAGGTTTTTTTTTTCGAAGAAACTGGTGATATGTTTCTTAACTGTTCTCCTTAAAAACAAGCCATTCAAATCAAGTGTCGTAAACCATTTCCCATTCGATCATACACGCTAAAATAAAGCACAATCTTAATTCTTAGAATTAAGTTTTTACAATGTCTTTTTCCTTTTCCCTTCTAGAAACTAAGCGACATTCGATTTCACTTTATGGCTCCCAATCACTGTTGTATAGGATGTTCTGGTTGTCTAAACCACAAGTGGTTCATCGTCTTAACTGAAGCATTTTGATTCACCAAAGCTATGTTAACTCGAGGTTTTACTTCATCTCAATGTGCATTCTAATTATTAAATTGTGCGGCTTAAAACAGTGTACATTGTCTAATCAGAGAGAATGCTTACTTGAGTCTGTGTCTGACGGGCAGCTGTTCATTAACCAAGTCTGGGGCTGACTGATGAAGTTGCCGTTACCGCTGTTGTCAAGGTCGGTGCAGTTGATGCTGTCATTGGTCGGACTAGAGCAGTGTACTGATGAGGATGAGGGTGGTAGGCCTGGAAAGCCCCCGGAAAAATAAAATAAACAAGTTTATAGGAGCATATGGGCCTTAAGTTTAAAAAACATGTATAAGACGGTGATAGCAAGGGTAAAAGGGTGCACGGTAGGGTGTAGGGTTGAGAAAATGCCGTTTTGTTTTGTTGTTGTTTTTTTTGGTTGACTTTGTTGTTTAATACGATCGCCTTCAACGTGTGCTCTCGTGCCTATGATCTTATCAAACAGATCCCCGTTTGTTTTTGTTTGTTGTTTTTTAAAACGAAGTTTGAGATTTTGAAGGAGAGGGGAAAAAAGCAATTTCGAACTGTGTGGATGTTGACCCCACGAAGAAATGTTACTATGGAAATTTTTACAAATGTTTGAATTAAGAGAAGGCGAGTACTACATAAAGAAGGACACAGTGCCCCGCCTTTTACATGAACTCTCGAACGTACACAATTTTATATGAAAAGCATCGAAACCTTGCTGCTGCATCAGCGAGCAAACGCGTATTTGCCCAGGCAGCCCTGATGGCTGGAGACAGCTTATGCGTCGCAGGGGGGCAACTATACCGCAGATATATTGATGAGAGAGCAAGACGGGCAATTGGCCGTTGAAAGATGAGTAGACCTGGGCCAGCCCCTTATCGGTCAGTTTCATCTCACCACTGGTCAAGTGCTGATTATGTTGAGTGCCCATGGGGTCCGGGTTTATCTCAGTTCGATGAACTCTTCTCTCGAGACCACATTGAACCACCTGTGTAGAGCGGTAGTCGATGCCCGATGGTGAAAGGTGCACATGGTTTGTTGTTTTGAAGGCAGCGGTATTTCGCGATATACACACATGCACTAACTACTCTAAGAGTAATTTTAACACACACCATTAGACAAGATACCAACAGATCTTTTCCATTCTTGATCTTGAATTGCATTTTTAAAATACAGTTTGGTACGCAATAGTTTGAAATGCAACGAAAACGTGAGCTTTAAAATAGCTTTGATGTACGCTCAGAGCGAAAAGTTGATGAATATCCATAATGGGTCATTAGTACTATATTACAATTTGTCTTAAGATATGCGAATAAAAAGTCTTAAATGACTTGTAGACTAATGAAACAATGTTTCTAGGAGCTCTATGTAAAATCATGTTTCTTAGCACGCACCTGATAGAGTTGAGTGACCATTGTCCTGTGAGGGCGTGGAGGGGTCCAGTATAGAGCCAGGCCCTACTGTAGAGCCGGCATCCTCCCCGACACCTGGGCTTCCTCCTGAACTGGACAGTCCCGACCTGCGCCGAGAAGAAAGAAGAATTATTATTCTGTGCAAACATTTACCTTTTCACTATCCACCCTTAAACAAAAAATAGAAACTGTTTTAACCTGTCACAAGTCACTTACAAAAGTGTGATACACTTGTACTATATCTTAATTCAATTTGAATTCATAATAACACGTCAATCTAACCATAAACTCAAAGGTCAATTTGCTTAGAATTAAAATAATACGTGTTTTCACTTTTTCTTTAATAAAAGTCACAAAGGTGTGTATTCATTACTATTTAACATTATTTAGGTTGCCAGCAATTGGCTCAACATGGTGCCCAAACAACAATCCATCGATGTCATTTCCATAAAAATTTTGCCATTCAAATGATTGAACCCAGGGAAGAAATTACTGCCGAGTCAGTACATGTACAAGTAATAGAAAACAAAGTGAGTAAGCAAACTCACCCGCAGTCTATGATAGGCTCAGGTAAACCCTCTCCTGGTTCTAACTCGAGTCTGGGTCGTTTGACCTGAAACAATCAGAAAAAATCTTATTACATGTACAGGTCTTTAAAGGTCGTCAGTCCTACTTGTATCAATTGGTATATAATTACAAAAACGACGACAACAACAACAACAACAACAACAACAACAACAACAACAACAACAACAACAACAACAACAACAACAACAACAACAACAAGTACTACAATGACGACAACGACAACAACATAGCATTATTTCTTTCTTCAGTGGAAACCCTAAAATTTTCTCTGTATATTGCCCAGTGTATTATCCGTGATGGAGAGTTATGTGAGTTATTTATGTGATAATATATGAGCCTCCCTTACCTGTACGTTATCTACAAGCTTCGCTAGCATTAACTAAAATAAATGCATACTAAAACATAACATTCTAAATATAATCTTCACGATGGTCTATCCGTTTTTTTTCTTTCCTGGTATTTATTGGGTATGATGTAAACTTTGTTTTCAAAGTATGATTTGTCTTTTTTATGCTAAGACAAACAAAATGGAACACTTTGCCGAGTATACGCATTTTGCAATTGGTAGCAAAAAATGTACACGCGGTTTCAAGACTTTTTGTAAAGACTTATCAAAAGATCATGTTGATATAAAAAAGTAGAGAAAGCAACAACGAAAAAGGCCTGTCATCCGAGGATCAAAAATAGTTTCTATAATTTTCATAGTCTTAAAGTAAACCTACGTGACGAATATCTCCTAAGAGCGCTTTACATAATTATTATATCGGTCGGATCGAAAATTATACATGTATTAAACTTATCTCTTTTATACTATCTTCATTAAGTCGTTTCTGATGTCTCTGTTAGTTTCAACATGTTAGAAAACCAAATGCCTTGAAGAGTTGACTGCATCGTTTTGTGAAAGGGGTATGCGACTATCAGTTATTATTATACAAAAAAAGTCGATTGCTTCTGCATCATTAAAAGTATGATAGTGAGAACGATTCTGATGGTACTGATAACTAGTCTGTTGGTGGTACAGTCTCTTCAGTCCTAGCACGCCTGTGTGAGATTTTTATTCTAACTAGGTGTCTGGGAGCAGCACTACATAAAGCACAAAATGATTGGGGGGAGGGGGGGGGGCGGTGCACAAAAAAAAGACTTGAAGAACTGGGTCGTATCGGTGCTAATTGCTGCCATAAACATGTCAGTTATTCCAGACGTAACAGTGCATCAAGATGCCAAAACGTGCAATCGCTAAATGTCATTAGAAAATATTTGTACGCTGGCACAGAAATAACGCAAAAACAAGCAGGAGCCCCACCGACAAAGGGAAAAAGTAGGAAAACACATTTCGAAGGCAAAAAAAAAAGATTATTACAGACACCTTGTCTTATAAATATCATACAAGCTTATCATCGGCAGCGCATTCTTAATAACAGTGCCCAAGTTAAGGCTGTTGCAGTTTGGGGGCTGACATGATTAACAGCGCTGCATATGAAAGAGAAGATCAGGAGAAGGAAATAGAGAGATGGAGATCATCCCGACAGAGAGGAACAAAAACAAAAAGGAGAAGGAAGAGCAGGAGAGGAGGAAGGAAAAGAAAAGGAACAACAAGAACAAGAACGAGAACAAAAAGATGAACGGAGCAAGAAGAAGAAGAAGAAGAAGAAGAAGAAGAAGAAGAAGAAGAAGAAGAAGAAGAAGAAGAAGAAGAAGAAGAAGAAGAAGAAGAAGAAGAAGAAGAAGAAGAAGAAGAAGAAGAAGAAGAAGAAGAAGAAGAAGAAGACAACAACAACAACAACAACAACAACAACAACAACAACAACAACAAGAAAAACACAACAGCAACAACAACAACAACAAAAAGTAGAACAAGAAGACCGCACGGACGAATAAAGACAATAAGGGGAGAGTGAGACATAGAGAGCCAAAGAGAGAGGGAGACAGAGATGCACAGAGACACAGACGGATAGACACAACAAGGTCACACCCATTGCCATCGTGAGTATGGGTGTGCGACCCTACAAAGACAGTCTGGGACAGAGACAGAGCCAGCAGCTTCAGTGTTGAGCCTGTGGCCTTTACAAGTCTTCCCACTTCCTGGTCGTGCTTCCCGTGGCTGGGCTGACAGTGACAGATGGAGGCCAGTCCTGGGGCTTCCAGTCTCCCAGCCTTCCACTGGCCTGCTCCAGGTCAGAGCGTGATTGCCTCCAACACGGCCCCAGCCTCATTCAAATTAGTCATGGAGGACTCGGGTGGGAGGAGACAAATTTAATTGAAACTAGGAATATCTTGCTTTCTCCGTAATGCAAAGGGCAAAAAAACATAAGCGCAACATACTTTGGGAGATTAAGGACAACATTTCTAGAACAAGCTCAGTTAACTAGACTGTTAGAAACATAAATTAATGTGAACCTGCACAATTTACAATGTCTACAAACCTAAATCACAACTGTAATTTGGTTTGGTTAAAACGGGCTAATGTTCTACCACAAGGCCACCGCACTGCAACTAAAGGTTGGGAATCGAAACTGTAGCCTTCGGACTTTGTACTAATGTCCAGAAACGTATGAGGCACACAGAGAGGGGTTTTATCTGAATCATCTTGAAGTAATTAAAAGTTCCATGCTGACCATCTGAAATCACTTAACGTTAAGCAGGTCGGCTGTCTAATCTAAAGCTAGTGGGATGAAGTGGTCACTGAGGCAAGCCCTCGGCCCAGGCACTCGGATGACGCGGGATTACCCGTGTCACAACATGCTGGGGGGAGCAGGGTCCTGACTCGGGGAATTTGGGGAGATGACCATCATGTCATTCGTTTGGCACAGATTAGTAGAGTTAACTTGGGGTGCCGAGAGAGAGAAAGAAAGAGAGAGAGAGAGAGAGAGAGAGAGAGAGAGAGAGAGAGAGAGAAAGAGACAGACAGACAGACAGACACAGACAGACAGACAGACAGACAGACAGACAGACAGACAGACAGACAGACAGACAGACAGACAGACAGACAGACAGACAGACACAGAGAGAGAGAGAGAGAGAGAGAGAGAGATAGAGAAAGAGAGAACGGTACAGACAGACATAGCTGACAGACAGACAGACAGAAAGACAGGCAGATAGAAAGACATACAAAGAGAGAAAGAGAGAGGGATAAAGAGAGGAGGGGGTCAAGTTAGTCTTGATCATGTTAGAACAAAATAAATGTAAGCCATAACTCGCATGATAATTGATTGTATCAAAATTATAATCATGTATGTGCCTTCAAGAGATAGAGGGAAAAAAAAGAGAGAGAGTGAGAGAAAGTGGGAGAAAGATAGAGAGAAAGAGAGAATTGCAAGTTCCATTCCAATTAAGGATGTCAACAAGTCTGAGCCCGTCCTATCGGCCTCCCAGGGAGACGAGTAGATAAAGACTGTGGTACTCACGAGAAAACCCACTGATAGACAGATTACCCAGGCAGGAGGGCAACCAGACTTACAATGATAAACACTCGTACACTGGAACACTCACAATGCGAATGATGGCGGTTTGTTCCTATCCTGGTGGAGAGAAAGGGCGGTGAAATGTTTTCTATGTGGGTTGTTTTGCGAGGCCCAGGATAACGTAGAGACGAACTAGAGCATGCTGTTTTCTCGCTTTAGTTCCCACAATATTTTGGGTCTTCAGTTTGGTCTATCCAGGGCGTTATTTGGAATTTTACGGAGAATAAAAAAAAATCAACAACAAGGGGGTTTGAGGGAGCGGAACAGGAACAACTTATACAGTGTGGGGGAAAAAAAAGAAAATTTAATCTACTGACTTATATAGAATGTATCCCCTTAGTTAAAGCAGTTTCTCAAAAAGACGAGTTTTTTTTTTTCTTTAAATATAACACTGTAGGCGGTGTTGAGTTAAAAATATAAGAATATGAATGACGATCGCTTTTGTTGGTTTTTTTTGTTTTGTTTTGTTTTTTTCCACTCAGGTATAATTATGCACGAAAATACGGGTAACATTAACACACACAATAAAAACTGGATATTGATATACTAAACAGTCTCCCTAAGTTCTGCAAGAAATTACTCAACACAAGTGCCCTAATGCTTTAAGCTCCAACATCTGAGACCACCAGCATCAAGCCAGAAGAAGTGGGCGCGCTCTTTGAGAAACTGTAAACAGTAATGTCTGGTGCTGATGATGGAAGCCGCTCTCCAGATTTGTACCAGGTCTGCAGCATATCAAAACGGGAGGAAACACAATACACAGAGCACCAGCAAAAGCAAAAGCGTTTGTTCTGTTAGTTGTGTGAACCAGGAGAGGACGAAAGCAGCTCGTGTGAGAAGGACCAGCCCTGCCGATGTCAGGCAGTACCTTCCACAGGCTTGCATCACAATGACACGCGTAAATAAACAAAATTTTATGTCATATTAATTTATTGCCATTCATCTAGGGCGGTGTGTAGGCGACACAGAGGTAATCTTAACCGTGCGTAACGCAATATGGCAAGGCGAGAAAAGCACGGCTCAAAACAAAAGATGACCCTCAATGTTAATGATCTTGCAATATATGACAACAATAACATAATTATTTGGATTTTCAAATCAATTCCATTATAATGTCTAAGAAGTTGTAAACTGACGGGAAGACGATCTGTCTGCGTAATTAAAAAGGCAAGAATCCAGGGGGTTGAACTTGACACTTTGATTCGTTATGGAAGTTTATAGTTTATAGAAATCTCTTCTTTCGTGCCTTAAGAATAGACGTTGCATCATCATAATAATAATAGTAGTAATAATAATAATAATAATAATAATAATAATAATAATAATAATAATAATAATAATAATATATGAGCATGGTAAAAACAATTATTATAATGAATTCACAATACCATCATCCCGAGATTCCAAAAGCTCCACTACATGAAGAAGTCCTCTCAGCATACAGCCTTAGCACCGTGAAGAAGAACTGTACGTGTATGTGCCCGAAGACAGTAGATCTGGCAATAATTTGTTTTTTGTTTTGTTTTGTTTTTGTCGAGATCAAACCATTATTAATGTCTATTTTTCATTTTAATGTCCACGGTCGGAATCAGCCTTAACGAAACCAGAGAATAGTCGTGCTGTGAATTTGACGACTCCACTCGGCCAAACCGACCCAGTCAGCTCACTGACAAACCGGGACAGCTGGCCCCACCAGACTGTAGGCTGACGGAGTGATAGAGAATGTCTAGCTCTGTGGGTTATTCCTGTTGGCATAACTCTGTCGAGACGAGATTTAAAGTCTGGAAAAAAAGCTCTGTGAGTGATAAGACTAGAGGGTGATTGATAAGACGCGGAAAGAAGGACAAGAAAGTCGCGTTCTCACACATAACTATTTCATCTTTATGGCTCACCTCTACCAAGTCGCAGATACAGGATTATTGAATTGACGTATACACTGGGTTTTACAAAAGGAAAAAAACAGCAACAAAGACAAACAAACAAACAAAACGATGGAATGTTGAAAGAGATAATATGCTATAGCATTAGCACTTTGAGTAGTTGAAAATCCCCAAAACTTTTAGCGGGGGCATGCCAAAAATAGTGCAAGTTGAATGAGATCTCACCACAACGCAAACTATAGCCAGGTTAATTGCTACTCTTAACACGAACTGAATTCAATCCATCAGCCATAGAGAGTCATTTGCGTCACCCTTGAGAGTCCCAATACTTAACCAGTATGTCAGATTGACACTGATTTCTTATGTGTCAATTTTCTGATGTGAGACACAGGGAAAAGAGCTGCAAAGACATGACTTTTTTTTAAGTCGAAACGAAACTCGATATGACAATTCAAGTTCTGTTACGTCATTGTCTCCATTATATAGTCATGTAAAACAGCCATATTGGAGAACCAACATAAGACTGTCACGGGAGTAGTAATATATTATGGTCAGAGTTATGACATTTTGGCACATTTGTGATAATCTGTACATGTCACTTGGGTTCCCATCTACGTAAACAACATGCGTCGTCAGGGATGATGCAATTATTTTTTAGCATTGGCTAAGATGTACGCTTTTAGAAAATTTGATTTTAACCTGAAAAGTTAATTTAACATGCGCATGAAACATAAATCGTTCATGCAGAACATATAATGTGACCGTCTGAGACAGGAGTCATGGTATCCCCGCCCTGTCTCGTGAGTGGCAGCACAGAAAATTGTCAGACGTCCGTCTTGGAGCCCGTCCACAATAATATAGCCTATATAGTGCTGCTGTTGGACGTTAAACCAACCTAACCCCCAACCCCCATGCACAACAATAGGAAGCTATGAGGGGAGCCCATTTTAAAACATGACCTGAATCCAAGGTAAGCCTTCATAATAGACATGAAAAACAAAAGAGAAACCCGGTACATGTACATTTATTATTACAAGGATGAAAAAAAAAACTTGAGATTTGTGAATTATGAAGAACAATTTACAATAAAATTGCATCCCAAAAACACCAAGCCATGAGAATGATCTCATTCAACTGGTATTCAGAGAAAGGCAGAATACTACTTTGAGTATTGGTATTGTTCGTAAACGCCACATAAGAAAACTGGACTGAAATCACCATAGCCATTAGGAGGCGAATAAATGTATTCGAATTCCTGTGCCATGTCTTGTTGATAGTTCTTGATAGCTATCGAAATACCATTGTCTTGGTGCTTCTCTTAACTGTGAGTGCGTTTTCGTGAGTACTTTGAGCATAACACAACATCCAAATTGCTCTTCCATGACAAATTTAAAACAATTGGTTAAAACTCGCAATCAACTCTTCATCCCACTTTACTGGAATCGCCAGGCGCACTGAGATAAAACTGTCTGTCGAACGTTCTTATCTAGAGCATAATGTTTGCGATAATCAGTTCTTGACGCCCGGAGCAGGCCGACTCCATGCCCGCGTTTTGATGATGTAAATAGGGAAGAATGGAAACTTGTATATTTCTTCTATTGTCGAAGAACAGACAGGAAGGGAGAGAAGTAGAGAGAGAGAGAACGAAAGAGAGGGAGGGAGAGAAAGAGAGAGGGGGAGAGAAGAAGAGAAAACTAGCACGGGAGAAAAGGTGGGGGAGGGAGCTCATGAAGTGACCCTTATTAAAAAAAGAGCATAATAATCTGCAGAAAAGGACCGCCAGCAATAAATAGTTTTCCAAAAAAAAAAAAAAACGAAAAACGGAAATCAGTACAAAAGAAAAGGACAAGCATCAGGAAAAGTGTATGATGCACACATTAAATGAGTTTGGCACTATATATCTCTTTTGCGTGTGTGTACGTGTGTGTAGTATGTGTTTTGGAGAGGAAAAGTGGGTTATTTAGAATATGAAAGGATGAAAAGGATATCCTACGTATAAATAGCAGACCAACAAAATATACACTGCGTAAATACAACTTGCAGCTAAAAAAAAATCCCGTTAAATCTTATCTTCAGTTTCTTCGGATTCGAAATGAAGGTAGAATTAGAATTGAAAAGAAAATCACATGCCAGATTGTCTGCACAGAAAGATAGATCGCTCCAACCTTGGTGTGCTTTCAAGATCACACTGCGAAGCAGGGCGAAAAAGACAGTGTTTTTTGTTTGTTTGTTTGCTTGTTTTAGTTGAGTGTGTCCGGGAAGGGGGTAGGGGGTGAATCACCTAGAAGACAAAGATTCAAAGCAACTGCCTTTTCACCCAAATTTTTATCATTGATAAGATTTTATTTCTTTTTGTTAGCGTGCGGAAAAAAGAGCTGCATGTTAAAACATATTTTACCGACACAATGTATAGAAACAAGTAGAAAATAAATCCTTCTGCTTTGGACAAACAAAAAGGGTGGCAGTTTTGATTTTTTTTTTTAAACGCGGAAAATAACGAGGACCCCTCAGATAGTCCTAAGGGTGCCGATTTTACGCTAAATTGAATTCTTCACACAATAATCGAAGGCGAAACAGTTTAAAAGGCGACTTGTCAGCATTTTAACTGTGCTTTCTGTCAAGCTGAAGAAAAAAACTTTTTAGATATCCGATGAAAACACAATTTTATCAATGTCTATCTCTGTCCTCCCCAATGTGATTTGGTACAGGGCTAGTACAAAGTGACGAATCAAGAAGCATCTAAACTCATAAGAACAACACGCTTGCTCGATGGATGGAAGGGCAAAGCATTTTACCTTTTTCCCTCAAACCAGAGGGATTGAAAGCACATCAAAAACTGGAACTAGAATTCATCAGAACTAGAATCTAGGGCTGTTAAAAGAAAACAATAACGTCACAGGCTGTACCCCGTTTAGAAGGTGGACGGCAGTGAAGGTTTGAGCCTGGGTTCGTCACTTAACCACATTACCAAAGCTCCACGCTCAGAGAGAGAGAGAGAGAGAGAGAGAGAGAGAGAGAGGAGAGAGAGAGAGAGAGAGAGAGAGAGAGAGAGAGAGAGAGAGAGAGAGACAGACAGACAGACAGAGATACAGATACAGATAGCCTCGGATTGACCACATTTCCATAAAATAAAAAACTCCCACAACTACTTCAATGTACTTTAACTAAATAAGTAAACTACAACTCTTATTCAAGGCATGATATAGTCTTTTTTGTTCCCACGAATGAAATTCTGTACAAACATTAAAGTGGAAAGTCAGCACATGGCATCATTGCACAATGTGTTCTGGCATCAAGCTATCACGAAAACAGTGTGAACATGAGAGAGAAAGAGGTAGACAGAGATGGACAGAAACAGGCAGATAGACAGACAGAGAGATAGAGACAAAAGCAAGAGACAGGCAAATAATGTCACTTTATGTAAGACCTTTTCTCATCCCGGCTCTATCTCGCTATCACTCTAAACAACAGTGGTTGTGAGTGTGTCCCTCTCTATTATTATTAATAGGGTTAGAAGACTGCACTTTGCTTGCCGAAAATCAATATACTTGTATTGCTACAAGAAGGGAATATTTCAAGAATCAACAACGTGGCCAGTAGAGACAAAGAAGAATTATCTATGGAGGTAAAGAGCGACCAATCTAGCCCCAAGACTCGCTTAACTTAAAGATCAGAGCGAGATACGTCACAGGTCCAGGCTGAAAGACTGCAGCCCTCTATGAATCTTTAATAAAGGGTCTTAGATATGACGTAAAAGAATAAACAGCTATGGCATGAGAGGCAGGGCCCGTTGCGGTAAAGCAGAGTTGGACTTCTCAATGAACGTGATGACAAGCATGGGAACGGGTGCAACATCGGTGAGAGCAATGGATAAAAATAAAATAATGAAAGATTCAGAGTCGGTGTTTAGTTTGGGTTTTGTGCACATTTTTTTTTACCGGCGATCAAGCTGTGACTGCAATACACTCACATTTACGCTTCCAGTGATATTAACATAATAACAATAATTATTTGAAACATAAAAACATAAATCGGGTCACATATGTGTAATTAAGGGAGAGAAATTGCAATAAACAGCATTGTTAAACATGCTCACAGTGTCAGTCGTCTCTGGGTCTCTTTATGACTTTCTTTTTCTCTCTCTTTCTCCCTCTCTCTCTCTCTCTCTCTCTCTCTCTCTCTCTCTCTCTCCTCTCTCTCTCTCTCTCTCTCTCTCTCTCTCTCTCTCTCTCTCTCTCTCTCTCTCTCTCTCTCTCTCACACACACACACACACACACACAAACTTTCTCTTACTCCCCCAGTCTTTCCCTCTTCCTCTTGTCAAAGCTTGCACAGAAGAGAAAAAGAAGGTTGGGTGAGGAGAAAAGACGTGAGGAGAATGGTCATCTCCGCAGCCAATCATGTATTACCCAACCGGATAATTAACCATCAGTGCCGGATTAATTGACCCATGCCCGCGGGCGATAGCGCCCAAATCAGGCAGGCTGGGAGTGATAATGTTAACTTGGCACGGAATCGCGCAGTTGTCACAGCCGAAACATAATGGGGGAGTATGTGTTCTATGTTTGAAGGGAAAAATCAGCCATTTATAGATATAAGGTCTTCAACTTGGAGATTATGATGTTGCACGTAAGTAAAACGATTAAAGATACTGGGTTTTAAAAAAAAAGAAAGGAAGAATAACCTAACCACAAATATTACAGAATAATCCTATCAGGGAGACCTGTATTTTAAGTATTATTTCTAGCTATCACCCTCCCACAAAAATACACCACAGCTGCTCTAAGCTGAACCAAAAAAAAAAAAAAAAACACCGGTTGACACGTCTATCTAAAGAATCGTGTTAAATGTGTGTTTGTATGTGAGAGGAAATATAACAAGATAGTGAAGAAAATATAATATATAACCCCCCTCATGTCTTTTGCACAGTGTACATAATATTATGAGAAGATCCCATGTGACAATGCTTAAGGCTTGGCTGTAGTGAGACCTTGAAAAAACCTCAAGAGTTTGAGTTTAATGTATGTCATAGTACATATTCAGAAGTATTTTAAATTCTTCGTGAGTATGCACTAAAAAAGTATCTTTTGTTTTACTACTTTGTCCCGTAATAGTTCTTGTACCAAACTCGGAAAGCTCAACATTATTAATACCGATATGCTTAAAGTTAAGTAGAATTCTAAATTAAAAGATAAAATTAAACATCATAAACTTCATAAAAAGGTGGCAAGATAATTATTTGCACAAAAAAAAAATACTCCGTGTTTTGGTCGTCTCATAGGGCGTGTAACATTTTACAACCTAGCACCATTCTTTTAGTGAAAGTATTTCTCCATATTCCTCAAACCTGGATCTCTATTTAGACACAGTTCCCTTGAGAGGTCGGTCGGGTCGGTTCTTGCACCTATCGTGCTGATCTAAATCTGTTGTGAATTATGTTCTGCCAAGTGACACTTTGGAGGATCTAGGAAGGTTGCGTGTGAGAATGGTGTTGGATTATTAGCATCAATGACGTGAGGGGCGCGCGCACTGCTCAAGTGGGCCACTTCGGACTGCCAATCACCGGGGGATGAGTGCGACTCAGTCAGTGAGTGAGAGAGTGAGTGAGTGAGTGAGTGAGCACAGACCCCCGGCCCCTGCCATCATGGGTGTGTAATGAGCGACGGGCGGCTACTCACGGCTGGTCACGAGTCGACACTGATTTAGGAAATTGCCTGGAAGGTTGAGATAACAAACCACCTCACGCTACTAACACATCTGAGTGTTGGGACAGGATAGGGGGGGCTAAATTGCTCCACAATTGTGTGAGTAGGAAAAAAACAATCCACCAGATACAACACCCTTGATATAGTGCACACCGATAAAATATATTCATTTCCTTTCAATTTTCAGTATACTTTCAGTTTCCATCTTCTTTATTTGTTTAAACCTTCGCAGACATCTATGTTCCCATTTCTATAACATGTCCCCACTTCCATAAATACTTCTATTCATTCATAATTATATGCTACTGTAGTCTTTAACTTTTTTCCCAAGATAAAAACATTTTTTTGCGGAACTTTATTCCGATAACATTGTATCTTTTAACACTTAAACTGCCTATGAAAAATGCGAATTTTTTTAGTTGTTAAAATTTACTAAACATTTTTGTAAATTTCCCTAAATTAACTATGCAACTGGACATGATTGACTAACAATGAATCACTGATCATCAACAATCACTAGTAAAGACGTTTAACTTCATTGATATTGCTTTAACTTCATAAGTAGCCTTGTTGCGACGGCAATTCTTTTGAAATGAGATACGTGATTTTAATTAAACTAAGTAATAGTAGTAATAATAATAATAATAACAACAACAACAACAACAACAATAATAATAATAATAAAAAATGATAATAATAACAATAATAATAATAATAATAATAATAATAATAATAATAATAATAATAATAATAATAAGTACAAACAAAATACAGTAACAAACAAAAGAACAACAAAACAAAAACAAAAACAAAGCCTGATCTGCATAATAATTAGTATGAGAAAGCCTGCACATAAAGTATGATGTGCTTATTTCCATTTTATTGAGTTCTACGACATATACCTGGAATTATTCTTAGGATTTTGTAAAATGTTTAGGCCTAAATTTGCACCAGACTAGCGTATGGACTAAGGTTAAGAGTTATCGAGGGACATGGTGATCCTACAAAGCTGTGTACAGTGTACACGGCATATAAAATTTATATAAACATGCTTTTAATAGGATGATTCAGACGGAAGTTGCAGTGGGTTTTTTTTCGTTTTTGTTTTTTTATGTGAATTTGTTCCAAGTCATTATAATTTGTTTTTGTCTGCTATTATATGAATCAACTGAATGGAATGTCTCTTCCGTATTAAGCCTTTCGAATCATCTCAATTATACATTGTAGCATGCTATGAACGCTAAATATAGAAAATTGTCTCCGTTTATTACTTTCCTTTCCTTTTTTTTATTTTCCCCAGCAAGGCGCACGGCTGTCACAGCGGTGGTGGTGCAACAACAATACAATTTATTTTGGCCTGGTGTAACTGTGTGATGGTGGTTTCCTTAGTCACCCTGCCCTCACTTTGCGGGTTCCTGCCAACCTCAAGAAAAATAGGACTGGGACAAACCGGCACTTATTTCTGGATGCTCAGTCGGTAGACTTTACGACTTCGAATCAAAAGTCATGGGATCGATATATGATAGGATCACGTTTCTCCCTACTGGTTGGATCGGTGTCAATATAATGAAACTAATCGATACTCATGTCATGAAACATCCTACCATAGTTTAGTCTTGGGGTGGCGGTACGTAGAAATTGTCAGACCTTGCGATCCGACACTGTAACTATAAACTTGCCCCTCCCCACCCCCTTCCCAGCTTTGGGGGGATAATAAACTAGAAGACAGCCGAACATGATGTTGTTCAATTGAGTAATAATGTACATTCTATAATGAAGGAGTAACTTTTAAGACTTACGCGTTTTTAAATAATAGGTCCTGTGAAAACCTCAGGAAATTCAATCAATGCCAAAAAGTGTAAAAACCGTTAACGGAGAAAAATGAACCATGAGGGAAAACTTCACATGACTGTTTACCTTCTTTGGCGACTGCTGAGCTTACTAGAGCAGGGAATCACGATCATATATCAAAATTATCATAGTATATGCGTATCAATTGAATAAAGAAAGAGGGTACCATCTTGAAAAAAACTGCGATGCCCCCTCTCCCCCCACCCCCTCCTTTCAAATATAAAAAATATGATTAGTGACTGAAATATCCAAAGACAATATGCGTCTTTCATATAATTGACCAATAACAAACCGAATGTAATGATGTTCAAGGCTGAAATCATAACACAATAATTCACTTCAAAAGTAGAGGCTGAAACTCTTATGTTTTCTGTGTCTCATTAGGAATAAGAATTACAGAAGGTTGGCAGCGAAGGTCGTCGAGATTTCTAAAACGTGTCCCGGCCAACTGTGTTGAACGTTCACCCTGGGCTCCCTTGCCGAAGCCTTGGAAATAATTGCACATGTCGCATCCCGCGGCACGGAGATGGTGACATGGTATTCGCCGCCGGTCTGTGGCGATCTCCACGCCAAGTAGTGGTGCGGAGTCGGAGGGAAGGGAGTGATGGGAGACAACAATGATCCCCTCAGTTTTCGGAATACGGAAAAAAAAACAACAGGGGAGGGAGTCGCTGTAGACTGGATAACGTGTTCATTGTCGTATGGAACTTTACTATTTCTGTGGAATAGGATAACAACTTAACTTTAGATATTAACGTTACGCGCGTCTTCACGAATCAGAAAAATTATGTCTAACCTTTGTTTCTATAATTATAATCCAATTAGTCACTGGGTGGTGAGCTGTGAGCGCATGGTGATACATGTATAGCCGTTTTTCTTTCATGTGCATGCACTTTAAGGGTACAGTTTATACGCATTTCATAAATTTATCTCGTTTTTAGAATGGGTCTGTTTTGTCACAAAACCACTATCGTGCATTCCTGTTCCAGTCTGTATGCCTATCTCAATTTAATCTATATATCTGTCTTTTTTTTTCTTCTTTTCACTCTCTCTCTCTCTCCCTCTCTCTCTCTCTCTCTCTCTCTCTCTCTCTCTCTATTTCTGTCTGTG
>RQTK01000013.1:769106-779331 GCA_003991915.1 Elysia chlorotica
GAGAGAGAGAGAGAGAGAGAGAGAGAGAGAGAGAGAGAGAGAGAGAAGAGAGGGTAAAACTTTGTTTTCGTTAGCTCATAGCGCCGCAGACGAGTGAGGAATGTTAAACTGTGTGATGACTATAGTCATTAAGACAAAGGCAAAAGGGCTAAAGAACAAAAATATATTTACTAAAAAATGGCCTTATGGCGAGGCTACCCAAAACAACATGCACAGTCACCGAATCGATTTTTGCATAACATGGGTGATGGTGATCTATTTATATTATATTAGTACCATAGTTAGGAAAGAAGGATAGTCAATGAGAACTGTTTGTTCGGCTACAAGCCTACTAGACTAAGACTGTAAACTGTTCTAAGTGTGCCTAATATTGTGATGATATGACTCACTTTAGTTTATTTGTTTATTTCGGTGACCCTGTCTGTTATTTTCGACAGCCTCGCACTACGGCTGTTCTGCTTGCTGAGCTTGACTCCCGTTTCCAACAAAGCGGAATAACTTTTGTTTTCCCAATCCCAACCACCAATCGGCTTGCAAAGACAAGACCAAGGGTGCCAAGTCATCTCCATTCCTCATCCTTATCTAAGGTAAGTAGCAAAAACCATCTCCAGGTAACTATGACTGTTTTTTTCCACAGAATAATATTTTATGGATAGATTCTGACAATTAGCTCACAGTCGTATTTTAATGGCCATATGAAACCTGTAGATGCCTCGGGTCAGACGTTGACAAAACAGTCGCCCTGGGTCTCTGTGGCTGAGAGCTGGACAAATTAGAGCACCGTGGGAGACGCGAGGTTTAGGCCCAGGGTGAGTGAGACGGTCTGCAAAAGTACAGGCTTCGCGACCCACATCACGCCACCGGATGGCAGAATCACGACGTTAGGTATTTGTTGTTATTATTTCTTTTCGGATCGCTGTTAGATTCAGTAAGTGTAGGATATCTTATGATTGGACGCCCGTGCAGATTCTCTCCAGAATCGTCTTCGTCTCGCTCTGGGCCCCGTTAATCATAAGGCCTCTAGTAACGTTAGACTAGACATGATATCCAGTCGCTCACGGTGAAGCATCATCATAGTCCATCATGAGTCCTCAATCGCACTCACCATCCGGTAACTTGGAACTGATCATTCTATCAATTGAAAAGCATTTCAACCAAATAGTTTGTGTTTCTCAACATGCTTCCTACAGGAGGAAAGACAGGTCTCGAATTAAAAAAAAAAAATCGTTGTAGTTATTTAATATAACATTACAACTGATATTTGTACATGTATAGCAAATTTGAATATTAAAAAAAATTGCACACATGCTATCTTACAGAAACTTTATTTCTTCATCATTTACATAAAGTGTAGGTTTTGAAATTACAAACAGTGTAATACTATTACAATGTGTTCTGGCTGAATTGATAAAGAAATCTGAAACTAACGCTTGTGACTTTACATTTGATACAGTCAATAATGTTTGTAGCACAAACAAAACAGTATCGTTCTTTGCATTTATAAGTTGGGACCAATTTATTCACAATACATGTACCAATTGTTTTCAAAATGTTATAAATTGATGCCAACTAATTACAAAGTGGGTATTTTTTTTCTACTTTTTGTAATTTTACCACAACTTTACACCATAATCATAACCATAACTTTTCTGTACATGCAGTAGTATTACCTAGGTTGTTACGTAAAGAATCAACTGTTACACGATAATGTATTGAGTATAGAAAGTGAGTTAAGAGTCCAATATTTCCAACGTCAAGTCCACAGCTCTGGATAACGACATGGACTAGCTGGGATTGTTGAGGGGTGAGGGTCAGGGAAGATACGATATGTATCAGAGAAGAGAGAAAAACAATGGCTCTTTTGTTTAAATAAAATTTTCATAATTGTATTCAAGCCTTCTTCGCGACCAGTGTAAATCTAAGTCCTCAAATAAAAACATTAATAATACATTAGTAATATTGGCAACAGGGGGGCACAGGTGGCCCTGTGAAAGCGCGTTCGGCCTCAAACCAGACGTCCGGAGCTCTGTCCCACGACTAGTCAAAAAAAACAAAAAAACATTTCCCCACTATTTGGGCCGGCGTCAGTATAGTGTGATTGGATGAGATAAAAATCCCGGTATCCCTGATCTATCTCTGAGTACGTGTACTTGAATATATTGTAATAGCACGTCAACAATGTCACAATAGGTATTGGGATCCCATGTCGCAGAATAGAGGAGAGGATCCTCAATCAGAACCCAGGATTCGTTAAACCAGCACATAACTTCTACCACATACGTACATTTGTACTATCGACATCCACCCATCTCTTCCCATCCCCTCCCCCACCTTCCTAACAAAAACATGTCAAAAGCCGGCCATAAACGTCACGAGGCAGCCGTCTCTATCTGTCAGACACACCTTTGGACAAATTAATTATGCAGTCATCTTCTCCCCGAGCGGCACCAGTTCTAGAGCTCTCGCGCGGGGCCCAAACCAGGGAGGGGCTCGGGTTTCCTGCTGTAGACAGCTGCTGCAGCTGCTCATCCTGCGGTCATCGACATTAAGTGGACAGAGGGGATCGTTTCAGCACTGACCAATTACACACACGGTACTACCGAATTGCAGCAAAAGGTTTTAACACATAGATGATAATTATATACTATCTTTTTTGGGTTAACATAAAGAATCAGATGAAGGCAAACATTTAGTAAAATGGATTAAACTGTTTACTTTTTGCTTCTACACTCGAAAAGAGATAGTATGTAAAAAAAAAAAGATGTTAAAAGATCGACTACTCATAAATTCCGTAGGGTTGTCTTTTTACTTCCTCCTCACATAGATTGGTTTTATTCATTGTGCAAATTATCAACATTTTAATATTTTTTATTTTATTTTAGCGTATTTTGAAAAAGAAATTTCACTATTGAATATAATATTAAGAATACCATAACATAACTTTCTTTTTTCTCAGTTGCATTATAAAACAGGATTGGGATTTCTTGATTAAAATACAGAAAATGGCGGTGCACTGTAAAACTAACAAAAATAAACACCCAGTCTGTACTGGACAAAGAGTTTCTTCTATATAATTTTTAGGTGTATTAAAAAAAAACAGATCAAGGCCGATCAAAGTGCAACAAATTTTAAAAGAATGTGTGAGGGACCCACATAGTATTGAATGAACACTGAGTAAATTCTTAATGAAAATTATATCTATCAAATTATTTACGATTAAATGCGATTTGAAATAATAATAAGAATGCAATAAAAGTACAATAAGTGCCTACTGTCAAGCATTTTCAACGAATGTTACCTTATGTACGTAGATCATCAACATGGAGATTGTTACATTGTACCACAATATTAGGTATTAGTCTTTATTTTTTCCATTAAAAACATTACGTAAGCTAACGAGTAACATTGATTTGTTTCTACAGACTGAGGTATTGAAGTAACGATATGAGGAGTTGCACCCATAAAATAATTTTCTAAATCGAATTTGCATGTTTCGGGCAAGAAAACAGAAATACTAATTCTCATTTCTCTTCTAAACGCTAAGAATAATAATTATATATGCATTTAACGTTTTCTTTTAATAAGGAATCGATGTATTTTCTATACACTTCTAAGAGCTTACATTATAATATATACGTGTAATTTATATACATACTCATAAAGATAGTTTATCCCTGCATCAGCCGCAATATGTGCAACCCTGTAAGGTCCAATATTAGAGACAGTTTGTTTTTACATTCTCCAAATTCTTTTTTTCTATTGGCTCATCAGATCACTATCATTACTTCGTCACTATTATTACTTCGCCAAAACCAGTTATTGCTTTCTTTACTTTATTTGGTATTGAAAGTTTAGCGGGATATCCCAGGACTAGTGCGTCGCCCGAAGTCGCATGAGAATAATATAAAGTCCGAGTCTTCATGTCGCCGTGCAAGATCCTCGTTGGGAACCTAGAAGACGTTCAAGAGAGGGAGAGAGACAGAGAGACATACATACACAGAAACAGAGAGGGGGTGGGGGCACAGGAAGAAAGACTTATGAGAGACAGAGAGAATAGAGAAAGAGACAGAGAGAGAGTGAGGGAGCGATTGTGTTTTTCCCACTATCTTAGCAGAGACCCAAGCCTGAGCCTCAAGAGTTCGACATCCCCCAGAATTCCACCGCGCGGTCTCATTGTTCAAGGCTTGACCGGGGCCACCTAGCAGTAGATCCTAGTGTAGGTTTAAAACGCTATAAATCTGCCAGACTGCGTCCCGTCCCCGTGTCCCCGTTCCGATGTCACAGACCCACAATTACCTTACCTCTGGGTGGCCTAAAACGGTCTGTTTCTCACACCTCAGTGTCCCCACCCGGTGCTGGGGCAGCGGACTTTATGACACATCGCTCCAGATCCGCTCAGCTGCCACGCCTAGACGCAAGATGGTTATCTGAGAATCGGCACGGGGAAAACATTGAGGCGGTTGACTGCATCCATTCCCAAAACTTACAATCAGCCGTCTTAACCAATACTTTACAGTCGGATTTTCCACGGACTTAAGTCTCCCACATAACGTCTCATTTTCTGGTGCGTTACGGGTCGAATGATATCTTTGGAATACCACCCCACCTCTCTTAAAACTACAGAGCAAGAAGAAAGGCTGCGTCAAAGCGTCCTTGACCTATGACACAGAGGAACTGTTTTGCGTGACAACATTACGGAAGATCATACTAATCCCCGTAATTTCCTTGGCCAGCCTTATTATCGACGAAGGGGCTCATCTATAACTATACAGTTTAGAGATCTTAATTCTTACCTTTCCGTTTAAAGTTTGGACTCTTTGTTCTCTATTTCAGCTTGGTTGCTAGTTTCATCTCTGTTCGCCCTTAAAAGGCCATAAAATAACAATAAGCTCTAAAAAGAAATCATCCATTCATGTTCAGAGCTCCTACAGGCCTATCAGAACCTGGGGCTAGAAGCAAACTGTACTTAACTAAACCTTATGGTTTAGAGTGAGGAATTCAACGGAAACTTAACGGCGTAGAGCACGAGAAGCACATTCGAAAGAATGATACCCTTGGATTTTCGTGGGTGCGGGGTGTGTGTGTGTGTGTTTTTTTATCCCATGGATACTATGATTAAAGCTTCAATAGCATTGGATCACCATTATTATGCTCGTCATACATGGCTGGTATTGCAACATGCTGAATAAGGTCATGATTTCAATCTTTCATGAAGAGAAAAACAAAACCCATACAGTGGAACAAAACAGTTTCAAACGAACTCCTTGAACTGAGTAAAGAGGCCAATCTTGAAGCAGCATTCGCCATAAGATTAGATTGATTATAATTCTTTAAATAATTTATTGGGCCAGCCCGCCATGAGCATTATTTAAAGGCTTCAGAATATCAATACATGTAACAAAAATAAATAATGCCTGCATCAAAACATTTCCATCTCGAAAAAAAAACTACGCAACAAAAATTGATACCTTTGTTGGAGACCAAGACAAAGTCTAAGTGCTGTTTCATTTACACTGTATTTTTTTAAACAGGCTAGTCTGTGTATTGTCATCACTTGGCAATTCAGATAAGGTCTTTTCAAGAATTAGTTATCTCCCCTCTACCATCACAATTTGAAAAAATGCAGTGGTATGGATGCACAGTGATGTTTTAATAAATATTACCCCACAACAGACTTGGATTTCCCATTTCATTATCTGCGCCCACCAATAAAGGGTGACTAGTCTTGTAAAAGCAAAGAATCGTTGAAACAATGCGTACTTGTCAGCAGCCCGGTACATGTAGACTCTATCAGAATAACCATGGTACTCAGACATGACAGTCCAGTGCTCCTGGCCTGGTGAGCCGATCGGTATATTTCAAAACAAAGAGATAAAGAAAAATTACGCATCTGTTTGGGAAATAAGAAAAAAATGGCCAGACAGTGGAGTTTACTTGGTCCAACCGCATCGACAAAGGGGGAAAGACCGGTGTATGGTTATGTGGTAGTCGAGCAAAACCTAAGAAAATTGAATTAGCACGGAATAACAAGTCCACGGTGAAACGTAATGGAACTTGATATCTCTTCGTGTTAAGCTGGGCGCAGCCAATATACTGATTACCGACTATCTCTACTCGGACCAGAAAAGGGAGAGGTAGGGGGAAACTCAGCGGCTTTTAATTCATTAAGCTTTCAACTGTAACTAGCCGCAGTTGGGTCCAAACTACAGACCATGAGCACCCAGAGCAGTAGAATGAGAATGTTCTGTGAGAGTGACGGCGACTTGAGAGACGTGTTTTGTTTTACAATGATACTGTGGGTGATAACTTCTAGTCTTCCTATCAATAAAAATATAGCCCTTCTAGATCCATCTAATTTTGGTTCAACAGTCTAGAATGTAAACCGTCGATTTATCTATATAATTACAAGGAAAGCTAGTTTAAGAAATAAGCATAAGAAAACAGGACTTATTCTGACAGATTTAGCACCTCGATGATGGAATGTTATTAGCCACCATACAAATACGTTCCACTCACATAATTAAGTGGTGTTGCACAAGAATACAGTCACAAAATTCTAAAAAGTTGCTGATAGAAAGTCCTTAATCTGACGTTCGTTAGCGATTTTGCAGGCTATTTATATCATTCTACTTTTTTTTTCTCCAAATTATCCATTTCTAATGACAGCAGCAATATTGCATAAGGAAATACATGATTGTATATTTCAGTAACATGTCGTTAAACTCATTTATGTCTTGCCAAATAACTTCCGAAGTTGCATTTCTCAGGAACCCCACAGCGTTCCCACAGTGTATCACCCCAAAAGTTCCATTTGAGAATTGGATCAGAGTAGCCCAGTTCCATAATTATTTCTCCCATGTAAAGGTCTATCGGCCTTGAGAAATGCGGTACAGTATGAAAGGTGTGAGAGTTCTAACACGCTGGTCAGTCAGTCAGTCCAGCGAGCGATCCCTGGGCTCCGGCCGACACTGACCAAATTGAGTTACTCACACCGGTTTGTTTGGTCAGACAACAGCTGGGCGAGTGAGCAGCCCTACTGGCTACAAACTCCTGTCCTGATTAGCCCGGCCAAGGAGGGGTGCTAACAAAGGTAGAGGTAGAGGGTGTGGTTCGGAGCATAGTGGTGAAGTTTGAAATTGGTTGGGGAATTCGAGAGAGAGAGAGAGAGAGAGAGAGAGAGAGAGAGAGAGAGAGAGAGAGAGAGAGAGAGAGAGAGAGAGAGAGAGAGAGAGAGAGAGAGAGAGAAGAGAGAGAGAAAGAGAGAAAGAAGAGAGAGAGAGAGAGAGAGAGAGAGAGAGAGAGAGAGAGAGAGAGAGAGAGAGCTACAGAGAGAAAGAGAGAGAGAGCCCAATACTCAAACTTCTAGTAGCGAGCAACCGTGATCCATAAAGTCCCGGGATGTGAGTTTCCTGTGAGCGCCGGCTATCTGGGGCCCCGTGTTGTACCCGGAAGTGGCAGTGTTTGCTTTGCCAAGTAGGCCGGGCTGGCTAGTTAACCAGCCGTGGGTTAATCTCACGACCAGGATGGGAGTGCCGCTAGCTCAATCGGTAAAGGCTCTGGTTAGGAAGCGGCACGTCCGCGGTTCGAATATCACCTGTCCTCGTACATGTATTAGATTTTTCGGAAATTTAATGGACGTAAAATAATTTTTTTTTTTTTAATTATAATATTTATTGTCACAACAATGCTGCGCACCCCCGCTTCCCTCAGAATAAAAGAATGTTCTAGAACATTCTTAAACGTGACTTTAGAATCTAACTACTCACGGTTATGATACTGAACAATTGATCAACATTGATGCAAGTCTCCAATTTTACTCATGCATGTTTAGAAAGTTTTCAATTAGTGTGGTGTTATCAAATTGATAAAAAAAAAATAACAGAATGTTTCGGTTTATACATATCATAGTATATGTTTGTGAGAAAAAGTAGTGTTAATTTTACAAAGCAGGAGATGGAGACTCGGTTTGAAACGAATTTTATATGTGTAAAATAACACGTCGTCCTTCTCAAGTACAATATTTATGTATTACTGTTATGGATACAACAGGATAGGCAATGCCTCTTTGAAAGGTATACTAATTATGCCATTTTGTCCTGGGTGGGATATGGGAGGATGGAGAGGGAAATAGTTCGCTGAAAAGCGTAAACCAGCAGAATATGTCAATAGAAACAGGGAGAACCATACTCGTCCATTTTTTATGATATTTTTATTTGGTAAGAAACATAGGTCAAAGAGACAATCATCCGTTATTGTGAGACAGTCACAAGTAACTGTGAGCGCCGATAAGCACTAAAGCCACACAAGGACCGCTTAGACACTAGACTCTACGCACTAGAGGCATTGCGATAACCGCGCCCATAGCGAAGATGAAGACGGTACGCCTAGGAATCTGCCCGGGATTCAGAACTCGGTGCCATACATAGATGTATATAACTACCTAGCAATGAGCGATCTGAAAAGCCCTGTGCCTAAGGGATCCGATTATGTCAACCGTTATCCTCGTGTGGATTGCAAAGCCTGTACTAATGGACCAAGCAGAAGAAGCTGGTGTAACTCACAAAACCCAAGTCAAGCCGACCTTTCAGAGGAGAATTATCATTCTTTCCTGTGGTGTGGTCATCCAGGGCCCTTAAATTCCCAGCACCAGCCGCGGTGAAGACCGCAGGGCAGCGCTGGTTCCCACGCCTGGAGATGGCCAGTTCCCACTTTGATGTTTATGTAAAAACTGGCCAGAGCTGAATTATGTTATAACAGGCCCATGACGCTCAAGGTAAACTTTTAAGGGCGGCATAAAGCTCGTAGATTAACCAGAAATAGCTTGGAGGTCCGAATCTCGGTTGGTGCCCTCCTCTGGACTTAAACGATGTAAAAGTAACAAACGATTAAACTTTTTAGATTGACATTATGTTGTCAGATAATGATTGTATCAGCATGTAAATATATTAAATAATTCATTGGGAGTTCTTATGCATATTTTAAAGCACTATGGTGTTGATTACCGCAGCAAAATGTGGGAAGTCTTTTAAAATTATCTTGTTTTGTGAGCGACATATAAAAATTGACATATAAAATGACGCGGGTTCTTGAAATAGTAATAGTCAAAGTCAGCCTTAAACCACGTAAGGCCTTCCCTTCATTGAAATTTTCGAAAGAAAACTAAAAAAAAAAAAAAAACATTTTCCAAAGTTTAAGAAAAACAATGATAGGATGGCAGACAGTGGCGTAGAGAACTACAGGAACAGGTGGTAGGTACTCCCGGACGACGTGAATTTAAGTTAGGTTCTTTTTGTTCCTTTTTTTTCTTTCTTTTGTTTTGTTTTTGTTATGCTTTTGTTTGTTTGTTTGTTTTGTGTGTGGGTGTGTGTGAGTGTGTGTTTTTCGTTTCATTTTGTTTTGTTGTTGGGATTTTTTTTTTTTTTTTTTTGGGGGGGGGGGGTGGTAACAAATCGAGGGAGACAAAAGAGAAAAAAACAAATTGTAGGAACAAAAAGACAGACAGTTAGATATAGACAGACGTTGAGCAAGATTTATGCCATCAAGAGAAATTACGCAAAGAGTCTGAATTAAGGACAAAGGATGGCAAAATAATGTCAAAGAAAAGGTTCGTGAAAATTAAAAGAAGAAGAGCCCGGCGCCATTAAGGATGCACGTGCTGCAAGGTGTCCTCTTTCCCAGTCTTGCACTCTTCTCTGAGATGACAAAGCAGGCGGCGCGGTCGCCAGGAGGCGGACAAAAAAGTGGGGAGAAGGTCGGCAAAATGTCGGGACAGCTGTCTGCTGCGCCAGCGAGAGTTCGGATCGACCCATAGCAACCAGCAACTAGCTATGTGCTAACAGCGTTTCCGGAACAAGGCTTTGCCTTCAGCATGCGCAGAAGGGCGTCGCTAAGGATACTGAGACATTGGCACTATGTCTGAAAGATTCATGATTGAGAAAACACGTAGCTAAGGAAAAATATGTGCACGGTACATAAATGCATCGCATCTGTACCGGTAAGGTAACTTGTAATAGAAAATGACTACCCCGAAGCCACTACCACTACGACGACGACTATGATCTCAATTTCCCCTGGCAGATCAATACAGTTTTTTGTACAATGTATTTGGTATAACTACAATATTCCTATTCCATCTCATCCTCATACTACTACTACTACTACTACTACTACTACTACTACTACTACTACTACTACTACTACTACTACTACTACTACTACACTACTG